>APFE030675627.1:59401-73311 GCA_000404065.3 Pinus taeda
ATTATTTTATTTGATTGATCCAAAATATAGGTTTAATATTTTACTACCAATTAAGTTTTTTTAAGTTAGATCATTTCTTAAACAAAATACAATGTGATCAAATTTAAGAGAGAGTTTGGGAGGGGGCGGAGAGAGGGAGGGAGATAGTGAAAAAGTTGGATAGCAGAGAGAGAGAGAGGAAGAGAGAGTGATGGGGGGAGAGAAGAGAGAGAGAGAGAGAGAGAGAGAGAGAGAGAGAGATATGGAGTTGGAGTGGGAGAGAGAGGGAGGAAAGAACAAAGGCATAGTGATATGGTGGTGGAGAGAGAGGAGTGAGAAGGGAGATATGGAGAGAGAGTGAGGGAGAGAGGGGAGGAGGGAAGAGAAATAAGAGGAGAGGATAGACAGTGATATAAGGGGAAGGGAAAGAGATGGAAACATAGAGATGGAGAAGGACAGGGAGCGCGAGAGATAGTGATAGAGTTGGATGAAAGAGAGAGGGAGAGAGGGAGAGTGATTTGAGGGGGAGAGATAGAGGGAGGTGGGAGATAAGGGATAGAGAGGAAGGAAGATAGAGATGAGGAGAAAGATATGGAATTGGAGGGGACAAGAGAGGGATGGAATGATAAAAACATAGAGGGAGAAAGGTGGAGAGAGAGAGGGGGCGACAAGGGAGTCATGGAGAGGGAGTGAGGGAGAGAGGATAGCGGGAGCGAATAGAGAGAAGGTGAAGAGAGAGATAGACAAAGAAGGGGAAGAGAGGGAGAGAGAGAGTGTGTATGTTTGGGGGGTGAGATGGAGAGAGGGAATAAAAAAGGGACACAAATACAAATATAGATATTATATAGTTGATGATTGCCACTATTGCAACAAGGATGATGCAACTCTTAGGATACCAGCTTTACTTATCAACTTGGGGTTCGTACAAACATGGAGGTGACAGTGCTATATGCACAAGTAAAAGTGAAGGTCTTGCCTGGTGTCATTGTTCGTCCGGTGAGAGACCCCAAGGGTTCCAAGCTAGACTTCTATGGAGTCAGAAGAAGCTTGATCCTTTGATGGAAGAAGAGAAAATCTACTCTAAGAGAGCTACTCTACTGCAATAATGAAGAAAACAATATGTAATGCTAAATCAAACCATGTCCTAATTAACCATTTAAACAACTATGCTAAGAAGAATTGCTAAATCATCACTAGCCTAATGCTTCTATCTAAGCTATAGAAGTAAGGAGCATCAAACCATACTAATTTGTAAGCAAGAAAACTAAACTAAATTTGTTTTCACTTTTATTTTTTTTATTTTTTAAGGCAAAATCAAGGATGTAAATTAATTGTTCTTATGGATGTGACAGGTGGATGGAAGGTGATTGAGGATGACTAAAAGGCTTATGGAGTGGTTGGATGGTGTGGAAAGGTCCTAGGAGGCTTTTTGTAGCTTCCTAGAGGTTCCCCATCAATTCGGCCTCAAAACAGGTTGTTTCGGGAAAACCTACGGGTTGTACTAGAAACCTACAGGATGATCTTATAGGAATTACAAGAAACCTACAGGATATAATCGAGAGCTAATTGTGAGGTTTTGGGAAGCTTGGAAAAGGTGTGTTATGAGTGGGATGGGATGTTAGAAGGTTTAGGAACACTCAGGAGTCAATATTCAAGATCAGAGATGGCTAGATTCGCTCAATGTATCTAGGGGGATTTAATGAAAAATGACAAAAAAACTAGTGAGGGTGATGGTGTAATAAGAGATGGCTAGGGTAGATGAAGTGGAAGGTGGTTGTTGGTGATGAAGTCTAGATCTCCTCCTGAAGTACTTGCTTTTCTTAAAACATGTGTGTTTTCCAAGAACTATGCAACAAGATACATTTTCACAAACTAGAAAAGCATAAATCAATTGCCTATATTATGTATGAAGAAAGTGCTGAAGGGATTGAAAGCATGAGTGAGATCTTATTGCAGAAATGGAGTAATGGAAAAAGATGAAAATGAAATGAACAAATGTTGAATTAAGACAACAAACTCCAAAGCTCATGTAAGAACTAGAAATCTATGTTTTTGGGGCTGCTGAAGGGTCTCTTCTGCAAGTCATGGTCCTAGAGGGAGGAAGTGAAGCCGAGACACCTGCTGAAAACCTTATGGTGATCCTTTTTCTCCTTGCTATCTTGCTAATTGAAATAGGGCATAAATGGAAGAAAACTAAAATACAACCAATCTAATCTACATTGTTGTAATGGAAATGTAGCTACTAAGAAAATGAACAATTAAACTATGAATCTATGCTAGTATACATGTAGAAGAGCCTTGGCTACTACAGTTGGACCCTAACCTAAGAGCTTTAGCTCTCTGAGTTAACTCAATGTTGGCTCAAAACAATACTCATTCTTATTATCAAAACAATGGATTACATCAAAAACTATCACAAGTCTTATAGCTTGAAACTAGAATAGAGTTTTACAAATAAGAATCCGAATCCTACTGAGGTCCTAGGCCCCTCTACTTATACATCTGAAGTCTCCAAAGAATTCCTTAAAATTAGGGAGGCTCGACACCCATACTCAAGATAAACTGGTGCTTTGTCTTTCACTTGCTTGGCTGCCTTCTAGTCCTCATGATATGGCTGCTTGCACTCTGAGCTAATGGAGGAATATTCAAATGGAGGGGTAGTAAATGAGGAGGATTTCCCTCCTATAATTCCTCTCCCTTGTCTCATTCAAGTTTTGACCAAGGTCTTTGCGAAAATTCCTTGCTTTTATCCTTTAATCCTGCATTAAATGCACATTAGACCACAAAGCAAAATATCCAACTCTAACTCATCTCATAAAAAAAATATAATCAAAAGTATGCAATAAGTTATGAGAATAGTTCGTTTGACTAAGCTAGGAGGTGAATTAAGGCCCATATAATTACCCAATGACAAGGCTCATCATCAGCCCCCACTGAAAGTGCTGCTCATCCTCTTAGCAACTTAGTCAATATCCATGTCTTTCATGGCTCTGGTATCCTCTCTGACTTCCCATGCCTCTACTGTGCTTTCTTCTTCTTATTCATAGAAGCCTGATTTCTTTTCTACTTCTTCCCACTTCCTCTTTTCCTCTTCTTCTTTTCTCCCTTCTAGCATCTCTAGGAGTAGTGGTGGACTGAGTTTTAGGCCTATCCAATTGACTTTCAACCTTTGTATTGATTTCTTATACATAGGTGCCTTGCTGAATGCCTCTCTCAACCTTTGAGGGGAGTGATATTCTCTTATCTTCAAGCTATGTGGCAGTGTGTTCCATCTCCTTAGGTAGGCATGTATACTATCATCTCGTAGCAGCCTAAACATATCCTCAAAATGTGAAATTGCTTGCTCTTGGGCAGTAAGATATCTAGGTGCTAGTTGAGGATCATTTGCAATCAAATTATGGGTGCTGTTTAGGGCCATGGGATTTCATTGTTCAACTCTGATGAAAAGAGGCTCATTTTTCTCTGTGACCAATATTATTTTCATCTCTGTAGCTCTTGACTCCTCGATGTTCATCCATGATGCCAAATCCATTAATTTTAGATATCCTAGCTTGGCATTAGTGTCCCAAACATTCATGTCTGTGTGGACCGTGTTGTGCAAATAATGTTGAAAATAGCAACAAGAAATGCTAAAAATAGAATTCCTAAAAGTAGCACTGCTATAAATAGCAGTTCAGCCAGTGTTAACTTAGAAACAATGGATGGAAAAATGGAAGTGCTAAAAATAACATTCTATAAATAGCATTTCAGGATACCTTCCAATTTTAATCAATCCCTAAACTAAAATAGTGAAGTAAAATTCGAATTTGATCTTAGCAGCAGTTTGTAATTAATTAATTAATTCATATTGAGTTAATTAGTTAAGGAAAATCAAACATGAAGTCTATGTGGGGACATGCAACAATTTCTCCATTAATTGAGGAATTTATCCATCAGTTAAAGAGATAAGAGTGAGTTGTAATTTGAGTTGTAATTAGTTGACTTAGTTAACTGAGTCAAGTCTAGTTAGATTAATTCAAGCAGCTTGTTGAACTAATGTAAGTTCAATTAGTTAATGATTGCATGCATGTAATCACTACACTTCATATAACTGAGTATTCTCTCATAAATAACTCATGCACGCCAGTTCAGATAGAGACCCAGTTGAGATCAGATGGAGGGGCAGTGTACTATCAGTTGCTAGAATATTCCATTGTGAATATTCCTTACATGTAGAAGGAATTCTTTCCTTGAGGATTGCATAGTTACTTCTTCAAGTTTAGTGAGTGTGATGAGGCCAATTCACACATGTGACATCATTGGACTCTAAGAAAAATTGCGCAAGGAAATAGGAATCTTAGAGGGCTTAAGGAGGACATATACTATGTCTATTCATTCTATGAGTTGTATTGTTTGATTGCAGAGAGAGCACGATAGCTTGAGAGCTGATTCTTTTTGTAACTTGAAAAAGATTTCCACTTGTATGATAATACAAAGATTCGGGTTTTAGGCTGATGCTTTCCCTGGGTTATTTCTTTTGTGTTATGTGTGATTGATTTCTCATTCTCAGTTATATTTGTTCTCTTGATCTTGCTCAATTTGATTAAGCTTCCGCATAGTGTTGTAGAAGTAGATCTTGTATTGTGTTTTAGTATATTGCATAATCTATTGATCTATAGTGGGAATTTCTACATGGTGTTAGAGCAAAGGTGATCAAGGTGAAGAACAGTATAAAATAAGGAGAAGTTCAAAGTTTGGTTCCTGAATATAGAAATCGAGTTCTTATCACATCTCTATTTCACCTATGGCGTTCAGTGGTTTAAGACTCGAGAATGACCTTGATGGCAACTCAAATTATATAGCCTGGAAGGATCACATGGAGGCATTATTAGAGGGTAATGGTCTAAAGGACTTCATTGATCAAGAAGTCCCCAAGCCGATTGATGCTATTGAACTCAAGGAATGGAAGAAATGTGTGGCTAGAGCAAGGAGAATCCTCTTGGAGGGAGTTCGAGACCACATTGTCTCGAGCCTCCATGGGAAGGAGACATCGTTTTTTATGTGGAAAAAATTGAAAGATTTATATTAGAACAACAACGATCAGAGGAAGTTGGCGTTGAAAGACAAACTTTGTAAGATCAAGTGTGAAAAGGGCGACACGATCTCTACATTATAAACAAGCTCACCACCTATAGGGATGAGCTTGGAAGTGTATGGATCACTACCACTGATGATGACATGGTGAGTTTTTCACTCCTCGGTCTTCGTAAGAGCTGGCATAGCTACCAAGACTCGGTAAATGGAAGAGAAAAACTGCAAGATTGGGAACGACTTTGGTCAGATTCGATGCATGAGGAAATAAGAACAAGCACTAGAGATGGATCCCTATCGAAGCAAGATGATGAGGAAAATATAGCCTTAGTGAGTAAGGCGAGGAAAGGGAAAGGGAAGGTGTCCCATCCCAAATCTAGTTCCTCTCATGGTGGGAAAAAGATTGACAAATAAAAAGTGTGATGATTTCATTGTCATGAAGTGGGCCATTATGCTACAAATTTTCCGCAGAAGAAATCCAAGAAGTGTTCCTCAAAGGTATATAATGGTGAGGCACTGGCCTCACAGTTTGAGCTAGATTTCTCACTTATCCCATTCATGGTTTCATCCATGGTGGGATGTGTGTCGTACCTAGATAGCGGAGCTTCATTCCACATGTCAGGCGACAAGAATATTTTCAGTACCTTGGAGGAGAAGGATCTCCAGATGTGGATCAAGATGGGTGATGATCGAAAGTACCATGTTTAAGGTGAAGGTATGGTTGTGTTTCAGAGGGAGCATGAATCTCCCCTCACCCTGACTGATGTAAAGTATGTACCAAGTCTGAAGATGAATCTTGTGTCTGTCGCTATGCTAGAAGATAAAGGCTATGATGTAGCCTTTAGTCAAGGAAAGGTATTCCTGAGGCATATCAGTACTGGACAGACAAAGCGAATAGGGATTCGAGTCAAGAATCTCTACAAGCTGGAGGTAGATGACTCTGTTGCTTTGAGTTCCAAAGCTGAGATGGTGCAGAGCTAAGATGTTGATGAACTATGGCATAAAAGATTGGGTGACTTGCACCATGGAGCCTTGAAGATCATGCAACAGATTTCTACCAGATTACCCAAGGGAAAACTTGAGCAGATGACTACATGCAAAGGTTTTACCTTGGGTAAGTATGTGAAATATTCCTTTCTAGATCAAGACAGTAGAGCTAGAGTAATCCTGGAGCGAGTTCACTGAGATGTTTGTGGACCATTCTCTATAGCCTCCACCGCTAAACAAAGGTACTATGTTATTTTTATTGATGATTTTTCTCATAGATACTGGATTTACTTTATGCAAAAGAAGGATCAAACCTTCTTGAGGTTTTTTGAGTTTAAAGCCTTGGCAGAGAAAGAATCTGGAATGAAAATAAAATCCTTGCATAGAAATGATGGTGGAGAGTATGTCTCCCAATAGTTTAAAGACTTCTGCGTTGCAGAAGGTATTAAATGGGAATTGACGACACCCCATAACCCATAGCAGAATGGGGTGGCCGAAAGGAAGAATAGATCGATTGTGGGAGCAACTCCAGTGATGTTGCATGACTAAATCCTACCATTGCATTTGTGGGATGAGGCATGCAATACAACAGTATACTTGCAGAACAGAAGCCCACATCGTATACTAGGGACGAAGACACCTATGGAGGCCTATTTCAGGAAGAAACCTGATGTAAGTCACTTCCGAATCTTTGGATCATTAGTTTACTGTCATGTGACCAAAGATGCCAAGAAGAAGCTAGACCCAACAGCTGAGTTGGGAATACTTGTGGAGTACACGGATACACCCAACAACTATCGGTTGTACCTACCTTCCAGTCAGAGGACTATGGTATGCAGGGATCTAAAGTTTGATGAGCAGAAAGCCATGCACTTATCACTTAAGAGGGAGCTTGAGTTGCATGCAGATGAGGAACTTTCAGTTCCTAAGGATGAGGAGCCTTAGAGTGATGTGAAGCAGCCACATGCAGAGGATCCGGGAGTGGAGACATCCACTCATGATGATACTTCTAGAGATGGGTGGAAACACTCAAGGGAAGTTGACAAGTTGATGTTGGAAGCATAGGAGAATGTGGGACAACCATCTTCTTAGCGTAGACAGAGGAGGTCACCCGAGTGGTACACTGGGTACATGGCCCTGGTTGGGGAGTGTGTAGATACTGAACCTTCTTCATTCGAGGAGGCAGTGAAACAACCAGTATGGGTTGATGCAATGGTAGAGGAGTATGAATCTATGATTTGAAACAGTGTGTGGGATGTTGTCCCATGGCCTCAGGGCAAGTCAGTGGTGAGTTCCAGATGGCTTTACAAGGTAAAGAAGGCAGCTAATGGGAGTGTTGAGAAACATAAGGCAAGGTTTGTTGCCCAGGGTTTCTCACAGGTCATGGGGATCAACTGAAATGAGAATTTTGCTCCCGTAGCAAGGTACTCATCAATTAGATTGATGTTGGCACTATCAGCTCAGATGGGGTGGAAGATCCACCAGATGGATGTGAAGACAACATTCCTCAAAGGGACGATTGAGGAGGAGGTGTACATTGATCAGCCAGAGGGTTTCGAAACCTTTGATCGTGAGTCGCATGTGTGTAGACTCAAGAGGGCTATGTATGGGCTAAAGCAAGCACCCTATTCTTGGTACACCAGGATCAAAAGCTATTTCACCGATTTGGGCTTCACCAAGAGTGAAGTAGATGTGAACCTTTACAACATCATGGTAGAAGGTAAACCATTGATCATTGTTCTTTATGTTGATGATCTAATTTTGACAGGTGACGATCAACATATATATTTTTGCAAGGAGGACCTTACAAGAGAGTTCGAGATGAAGGACATGGGCCTTATGCATTACTTTTTAGGCATGGAGGTGTGGCAGAAAGATGGGGAAGTATTTGTGTCTCAAGGTAAGTATGCTAATGAGATACTTAGGTGCCTTCACATGGAGAAGTACAAGCCCATGTGACTCCTCTAGCTGGGAACTGGAGGAAGGAGGATGCTACTTTAGGTGAGGTAGTAGTTGCTATTGTTTATTAGCAACTGGTGGGTTCACATATGTATCTGGTGAACACACAACCGGACTTATGCTTTGCGGTGAGCCAGTTGAGTCAAGCTATGGTTCAACCTAGAAAGTTGTTTTGGAAGGCAGCGAAGCATGTGCTAAGACACCTTAGAGGCACATCTTGGTTCAGATTGTGGTACAGAGGGACAGAGGGAGTGAAACTTCAAGGCTTCATAGATGCAGATTGGGAACAAAGCCAATCAGACCGGAAGAGCACTTCTGGAGGAATCTTCAAACTTGGTTTAGCTGTAGTTTCTTGGTACAACAAGAAACAGATATTAGTTTCACTTAGCTTAGCAGAGGCTGAATACATGGCTGCTAGTCAGGTTGCATGTGAGGCCATTTCGATGTGGAAGATTCTAGTGGGATTGTTTGGTCAGATGATGGATCCTACAATGATCTACTGCGATAACCAGAGTTGTATCCAACTCTCTGAGAATCCACTTTTTCATGATAGGTCCAAGCACATAGATATCCAGTATCACCATCTTCGAGAATGTGTGGTCAAGAGGGTCATGTTGTTGCTGTATGTTTCGATTGAGGAACATGATGCAATTATCTTGAATAAAGCATTTTCAAGATGAAAGTTCGAGTTCCACAGAGGCAAGATTGGGGTTACTGATAATCCCTTTCTTGTTGAGAGGGAGTGTTGAAAATGGCAACAATAAATTCTAAAAATAGAATAGCTAAAAATAGCACTACTATAAATAACAGTTCAGTGAGTGTTGACTTAGCAACAATGGATGGAAAAATGGAAGTGCTAAAAATATCATTCTATAAATATCATTTCGGGATACCTTCCTATTTTAGTCAGTCCCTAAACTAAAATAGTGAAGTAAAATTCGAATTTGATCTTAGCAGCATAATTAATTCATCTTGAGTTAATTACTTAAGGAAAATCAAACATGAAGTCTATGTAGGGACATGCAACAATTTCTCCATTAATTGAGGAATTTATCCATTAGTTAAAGAGATAAGAGTGAGTTGTAATTAGTTGACTTAGTTAATTGAGTCAAGTCCAGTTAGATTAATTCAAACAGTTTTTTGAATTAATGTAAGTTCAGTTAGTTAATGCTTGCATGCATGTAACTACTGCAATTCAGATAACTGAGTATCTTCTCATAAATAACCCATGCATGTTAGTTCAGATAGAGACCCAATTGAGATCAGATGGAGGGGCATTGTACTATCAGTTGCTAGAGTATTCCATTCTGAATATTCCTTACATGCAAAAGGACTTCTTTCCTTGAGGATTGCGCAGTTACTTATTCAGGTTTAGTGAATGTGATGAGGCCAATTCACACATGTGACATCATTGGACCCCAAGACAAATTGCGCAAGGAAATAGGAGGCTTGGAGGGCTTGAGGAGGACATATACTATGTCTATTTAGTTTGTGAGCTGTATTGTTTGATTGCAGAGAGAGCAGGATAGCTTAAGAGCTGATTCTTTTTGTAACTTGAACAAGATTTCCACTTGTATGATAATACAGAGATTGGGGTTTTAGGCTGAGGCTTTCCTCAGATTATTTCTTCTGTGTTATGTGGGATTGATTTCTCATTCTCAGTTATATGTTTTCTCTTGATCTTGCTCAATTCGATTTTTCTTCCACAAAGTGTTGTAGAAGTAGATCTTGTATTTTGTTTTAGTATATTGCATAATCTATTGATCTATAGTGGGAATTTCTACAAATAAAACTTAGCCATTCTGGCCCTATCCTCTAGTGTACTTTGATCACGAAGATCAATAAACTACCTATAGTCTTGAAATGGCACGATGCTCCTTTGTGCTAGTGTTTTAATCTGAAACTGCAACCATTGTTCTTTGAGGTAAAGAGCATAGGATATAGCTGGCATCCTACACTGGATGACCTCCAAGGAGAGGCTAGCCATACATGCTAGTTGGTTCTCTATTTAATGCAGTTGTCCCCTTAGCCATGCATTTTCTCTCTCAAGTTGACTTCTCACGATTACTTCTCTGTCCCTTAAGCCACTTATCTCTTTGACCATTTATTTTAGTTTCTCTTCCTTGTGCCCAATGTTTTCCATCGCATTTGGCTTGGTGATTTGCATCCATTGGTGGGTATTGGCCCTCTCCTTCTCGAGTTCAAAAAACAATGGGATGGCAAATTTTTGAGGTATTACCCTGTCTCCTTCAATAAACCTGTAATAGGAGTCCACGTTAGGTTGGGTGATTGCTTCCTTTGTCTCTAGGTCTTCCTATTTTCTTTCTTATTGTTCCTCTACCTTGCTTTCCAATTTATGTGCTTCTTGTAGTTTCAGTAGAGTACCATGTAGGACTTTTTTTGCTTTCTGTAGGTTTCGATGTGGATCTTGTAGGATGGCCTTACCCTTTGAGGAAGTTGATATAGTACTATGCCTCCTTACATAGCTGATTGGTGACTTAGGGGAAGGTATTTTGTCTCTTTTTGTAGGGGAATCTTCAATCTCAATAGGAATTTTTGTTGATATTTGTGGCTTCCCTTGTTTGATTCTTGTGCTCTTTCTTGTTTTGAAATATAGTGAGGTTTTCCTCTTTCTTTTTCCTTTTTTCTTGACTGGGGTGCTGAGAGCAGTGAGGGAAGTTGATGCCTCCCTCTTAGTGGCCTCTAGAGACACCCTAGGTGACTCCTCATGTTTTTCCCTTTCTGTTTCAATGCCTTCTTCCTCTCTGTTTTTCTTGTCTTCTTCCTCTTGTGGTTCTTCCACATCTCCATCAGTTTCTTCCTTAGTTTCCTCCTCTATTTCATCATCATCCTCCTTCTCTTCTCCCTCTTGTTCTTTGGATTCATCATGTTCCTCTGTGTCATCTTCTTCTTCATCTAGCTCTATATCTTCCTCTTCTTATTTTTCCTCCTCCTCACCGACAGAAGGACTAACATCATAAGTGAGGGTTTTGATGTCATCCTATGCTGGCAAGTCTCTGAAGATTGATCATGTTATAGGGATTCTAAGGTTTTGGAGGGAATCTTGAATGAGGATCCTAATCAACCCATGGTGAGCCAATTGTTGGGAATTCCCTTCCTTCACTTTATTGTTGGAGTCTATGAGTGATTGCATCAAGAAATAAGGTATACTGAGTCTTTGGTGAACTGGTGTTTCTACCGCAAATATTAATTCTTCAAGGATCCTGAAATGATAGCCATAAACAAAACTATATCTACCCTCACATGAGATATATTTGATGAGTTGGTAGCCTACCTCACTCCACGGGTATGGCAGATTGTCCCTCCTTACTCCTTTTTTTTCCTCAGTGGGTTCTTCACCTTCTAAAAAGAATTTCCTTTTTTCCACCTGACTGTCTCCTTTGTCTTCTTTTCTCCATGGAATTAACAGGGGAATTGTGGTGACCCTACTGATGAGCTCTGGCCTAATATCTATAATGAGGCCTCTAACTAAAATAGCAGCATGGATTCTACTATGTGTAGTGAGGGAATGAGAAAATTCTTAAGCCACCTCATCATCATAACCTATGAATTTTTTGAAGAACCCCATTCAGTTGTGTCTTATAAAGATTTCAAGCACCTAGGGGTGTTGTTGTATCCTCACTGTGTTTATGGGCTCTCTCCTATTAAACCCTCATGTCATCTTGCTTGTGAAGCTTGAGGAAAAAATGAGAGGGTTTACACAATTTTTTTTAAATGCAGGAGCAAAACAGAGTCTACTGTGTATGGAATTCACCTCTCGCAATTGCTAAATTCACTAGATTTTAGAGTATTTCTGGTTCATTTTTTTGTAAATGGGGATGGAACTTTAGAACCTACCTCTTTCGAATGGTGGCAATGGAAAATTCCCGTGATATCCCTTCTTGAACTCTTCTCTGCCTATCCTGTAGACTGCCTTTGTGTATCCTATAGATTGATCCTATAGACTGTATCCTATATGCTGTATCTTATAGACTGTATCCTATAGGAATTTTTGTGCATGTTCCTATAGGAATTCCTATGTAGAATGATGGGTCCTTGCTTCTGTTGGGTGGCCAAAGTTATGATAGCAACTTGAGTGTGGCAGTTTCAAGGAGATGGAATGCATGAATGCATGCAAACAATGTTTTATTTCCCATTATGGTGTTTTAGGATGAGGTGGTGTGTTGGAAACAGAGGTACATTGCCATTTTTGGACCATTGGTCCCCACTACCACCTCACCATTTCCTACTCCTCGTAATCAACTCCCACCTCGTAGATCCATAGTTTAACCACTTCTTGTCCTACTCCTCCTTTGTATTTGAGTTGACTGTAGCCGCGTGTGAGAGGACACCCGATTTTGCATGTGCTGACTAAACGAAGGTGGCCAAGTTAACTAACCACCTTTTCACTTATAAACCAACTATTTGGTAACCCTTACAAATTTTGTTTAAATGATGCATATGAGTTAGAGAGTTGGATACTTACCTATGGTTTTGATGCCATGTTGCAGTTGTCGAAGATTAGAGGTGTTGCATTGTTTATTTGCTGCACGCCATTCTTCTCCCTCCTTTCGCTGTCTGCTAATGGTTTCTTGGCTTTTGCAGGCATTTGTGACTGAATATATGATGCTGCTACTGCTGTGGAGTTCCTAGATCATCTTAGTGAAGACCATAACTGGTGATTGGCATTCAGTGGGATAGGCTACTACAGGATTTCCTGCACGATGTCCTGTAGCTGCTTCTTCCTCAGAATTCCTTAATCATGTTGCTAGATGGAGCTGTAAGGATGGTGCAATGAATGGATAGAGGGAATAGGAGTGCATGTAGAGAAAAGGACACTCAGGTAATGCTCTTACTCCTCTCTATTTTTCCTTTCTTTTTGTTTTTTCAATGACTGGCAGAAGCTGTTAAAACTGAGCTTTTTTGTTTTGCATGGTGTGTGCAGGGATAATGATGGTGGACGAGGTGAGGTGTTATATCATGCCTAGGATGAATTTTAGGGACCTAAAAAACCTACCATGTGCCCTCAATTTTCTTTCTGTATGTTTTCTGGGCCACTATAATTCCTAGAAGATCATCCTAGGCATACGTAGAGAGCTACACTACTGTTGTAATGAAGAAAACAACATGTAATGCTAAATCACACCATATCGTAATTAACCATTTAAAAAGATATGCTAAGAAGAATTGCTAAATCATCACTAACCTAATGCTACTATCTAAGCTACAAAATTAAAGAGCATCAAACCATAGTAATGTGTAAGCAAGAAAACTAAACTAAATATGTTTTCACTTTTTTGGTTTTTTAAGGCAAAATCAAGTACGCAAATTAATTGTTCTTGTGGATGGAATGCGATTGAGGATGGATAAAAGGCTTATGGAGTGGTTGGATGGTGTGGAAGGGTCCTAGGAGGATTTTTTGTGACTTCCTAGAGGTTCCGCATCAATTCAGTCTCAAAACATGTCGTTTCAGGAAAAGCTACAGGATGTACTAGAAACCTATAGGATGATCCTGTAGGAATTACAGGAAACCTACAGGATACAACCAAGAGCTAATTGTGAAGCGTTGTGTTATCACTGAAAATACTATTGCCAAAAAATTGTTTAGCATAGCCTAAGGACAAGGTGTTTTTACAGTGCAGGAATACTCTTTAACAGTTTCGCAGTGCATAATGTTCAAGTGTTTTCGTAGCGTAAACTGAAATCAGAGTTTGAGCTTTGGCTTCGAATTCCTTTTCCAAAAAATAAATATTTAAATTCCTTGCATGTATCTGTTATATCATCCTTTTCCCTTGTGAATTGGGCTGAAAGGAAGTTGGAAACAGAAAATGGTTAAAGTATTGATTCTTCATTATTGGTCAACCACATACTTGCTTTTAAGTATGAAGTTACTTTGGTTGGTCTACTGCCTTTCT
>APFE030675640.1:1720-11931 GCA_000404065.3 Pinus taeda
CAACATTCTCCCACTTGTTGTTTTCTTTCCACAGGGGGCCACAAGAGATCTTAGTCATTTATCCAACCCTGCAACACCCATTGTTTCTCTACACCAAGAGAACTTCTCAAAGCTCAAATTTTGCAATGCATCTGCAGTATTCTTCAAAGTATCCACCTTTACCAGCAACACCTTTTTGTCTTCTATCATATCCCTCACAAAGTGATACTTAACATCAATGTGCTTTGTCTTTGAATGATATGTAGGGTTCTTTCCCAAGAAAATTGCACTTTGGCTATTACAGTCTATCCTTATAGCTCCCTGTACTAACCCCATACTTGAACACAATCTCTACAACCAAACTACTTCCTTGCTTGCATGAGTGGCTGCCATGTATTCTGCCTCTGTAGTTGATAGTGCCACTACATATTGTTTCATACTCATCCAACTGACTGCACCTCCAAATAGGTTAAACACATACCCACTTGTAGATATTCTCTGATCCAGATCTTTAGCCCAGCTTGCATCAACAAAGCCACGGATATCCAACACTTTGTCCAATCCTGGTCTTCCTTGGTAGCACAAACCATAATCACTAGTGCCGCGCAAATACCTGAAAACCCACTTCATTGTTGTCCAATGCTCCTTTCCTGGTTTTGACATAAACCTGCTCAATACTCCCACTACATGTGCAATGTCTAGTCTAGTACAGACCATTGCATACATCAGGCTACCGATTATAAGCCCACTATTGTTATTTTTTTCCCTTACATTATGATTGTTATGTAGGCTTTGATTATATTGTGACCCCTTAGGCTCCTATATATACCAAGGAGGTATTTTCATTTGTATCATCCAAGAATTATTCATTTATGTAATGTAAAGGAGGTTTCCCACTTGAAGAGGATAATTTTTAATTCATTGATCTATCGTTTTTGTGAGTTGGTTTCATAACACACACAACTCAATAGATCGACATCCCTGAGCAATACATTTCATAGTTTATGACGGTATCCATGATGGTTTCAGATTTGTTAGAGGCTAGGAGGTTTCAAAATTTTGTTTAGGGGTTGGTTGAGCCTTTATGCAGGTTGGTGATATCTCATAGACCAGTCACACTGTTGGAGGCGATGACTTGAAGTCAAGATTTGTGGGATATAATTCTAAAGACTAGCGCACCAATCCCACCATGAGCTTCTTTCCCTTCTAGGGGTCGTGACACCAGGGCTCCACCACCATTGAGATCCAGCCAAGGGCATGGAAATTTGGATGAGGAGACCAGGAGAGACCTCTGGAGGTGGAAGTTATGCTTCACTTGTCACGAGCCTTGGGCACCAGGACATAGATGCACAATGAGCAAGGCCCATTACATTGAGGTCTTCTCTGATAGTGACTAGGAGGATGACATGGATCTAGATATAGATGGGGGTGAGAGTGAGACACGTGCAAAGAGGGGACCACCTCCATCACCACCACTAGGGGAGCACCTTTCATGCCAGCTGGAAGATTCCTTGCTTCATTGTATGGGGTTCCCAAATTTTTTTACATTGAGGATCAAAGGCACAGTGCAGGGGAAGTGTGTCTCGATTTTGGTAGACAGTGGGGAAACCCACAATTTTATTGATGCACATATGGTTCAGAGGCAGGGTATCCTATAGAGGAGTTTTATGGGTTTTAAGTTCTTTTGTCGATGGATAGAACCATGCAGTGTACCAGAAATTTCATCGCTTTGACAATGACCATGGGGAACTACTCAATGATGGATCATTTATTCGTGGTGGATGTACCGGACACTAATTTGGTAATGGGTGTCTATTGGCTCTACTCTCTAGGCTGAGTGACAAATGACTAGCGGAAGCTAGAGATGGAGTTTGTGGGGTCAACTGGGAAGTTGGTTGTTTTGAGGGGGATGCATTCGTATCCACCATAGACAGTCTCAGCGCATCAGATGGAGGTCAATTTAAAGCATGGGATATTTGAGTGGGCCTTGGAGCTGAGAATTTCTAAGGTTGGGGGTCAACCCAAGCCACCTCACCTGAATATTTAGGCTATCTTGGATAAGTACCCAGCAATGTTTGGATACATCCCATTAGGACAGCCACCTAACAGAGGGTTTGAGCACACCATTGAGCCAGAGTCGAGGGTGCAAGCATGTTACACAGCATTTTTTCACTGTCCCTGTACTCCCCATCCATGATCCTGGAGGATCTCTACAGTGAACCCGACATGCTTTCCCATCATGAAGAAACTCCTAGTATGTCCCTCTTCATGCGCAGAATAATTCCCCCTTGCATAATTTCCCAAGAATCTTCCTTTTACCCCAGTTTACAAGACAGGTGCTCTTAACCAGTTTCCTCCTTGCCTTGATTTGCAAAGATTAAAACTAGCACTAGCATCATACAGAGCGAATGAACCCTTTTCCAGTCATGTCGATCCTCTTTTGGAAAGTATTTTAAATATGGGGTCGAAGCTTCCAGCTCTAGAAGCTTCATAATGGAAGTCTGGTAGATGGTTGGGCTGGATGGAGCTAAAGAAGTCAGTTTGGGCTCCTTTCCCCTATTAGGATGGAACAAACTCAAGAGATAAGACCTTCTCCCATGATGAGAGGAACCATCTCCCATCCATCCAAGCTATATAAACCTCTCTTTTCCCAAGCTAAACTAGTTTTGGAGTGAGTTTGAATGATCAGTAAGACATCTATAGCTTGTAGCTTTCTAGTATATGTTTGAGGGAGAATAGTTATTTTGGTTTGGTTTGAGACTAAAGGGAATAAGCTTTAATACTTCCATTGTTGGGGCTATTCATGAGATGCTAGCAAAAGTGTGGGAACCCAAATACGTCGGAGGAGACCAACAACGTCAAGGCATTGGTTGTAATCTCTTTCTGATTCATATGAATACAACTATTGATTGATTTCCTACATGAAGTGTTATTTTACATCTTTATGGGTTAATGTTCCTTGACCTGTTAAGTAGGTTTAATACAATATTGTATGCTATCACTTTTTTTGTTGTTGTTTGTTTGCATGTTTTAGGTATTCGAAGGAAGGAAACAAAAGATAGTTGGAGTAAGGAAGAAAGATCATCACCAAGCAGAATAACATTCTAAGAGGTAGGCCCTCTTCATTGATTGTAGCTTAAGGATATTTTCCATAGATTGTTTGTTTGTGGCTAGACCTGCTCTCTCGGGCTATAGGAATTGTTTGTGTCTGCATTGAGAATTTACCTGCACCACAAGGTGGTCATTACAACCCCTTACAGACATCCCAAGGCCTACAAGGATGAGATAGAGAGGTCCATTCATTATTTCTTGGAATTTGGGCATATCAAGCCCAATTCTATCCCTTTCACTTCATCGATGGTCCTCATGAAGAAGAAAGATGGCACATTGAGGATTTGCATTGATTATAGGGCTCTCAATCAAAAGACTCTAAAGAACCAGTACCCCATTCCCTGTATTGGCAAGTTGATGGATGAGCTTAGAGCCTCCAAGTACTTCTCTAAGATAGACCAGCATTCAAGGTATGATTAGATTCAAGTGCGTGAGTAGGATATCCCCATGACATCTTTTCACTACCATTATGGGAATTTTGATTTCTTGGTGATGCCCTTTGGTCTAAACAATGCACTGGCCACATTTTAGTCCTGCATGAACCATGTATTTTGGATTCAATTGATGTGCTATGTCCTTATTTTCTTTCATGACATATTGATCTATAGCAAGACCTAGGAGGAGCACTGCAACATCTAGAGGAGGTGCTCAAGATCTTGGAGGGGCGACAATTATGCCCTACATTTTCCAAGTGTGAGTTTGGGTTGAAAAATATGCTCTATCTAGGGCACATCATTAGAGAGGATGGTGTGAGTGTGCATGAGGAGAAGATTTGAGACATTCGGGATTATCCAGTGCCCCAAAATGTGACTGAGTTGAGGGTTTTTGTGGGCATACGCACTTATTACAGGAAGTTCATGAAGGGTTTCTCATAGTTGGAATCTCCCCTCACCAACTTGAACAAGAAGGGATAATTTGCATCAACAGACAAGGCATAGGAATCATTTGAGCCCTTCAAGGAGGTGATGAGCAGTTGCCTAGTATTGGCGCTCCCTAATTACACCCATTCGTTCACCTTGGAGTGTGATGCATCGGGTGAAGGTGTGCATGTAGTACAGTCATAGGGTGGTCATCCCATTTATTTTGAGAGCCGAAAGCTCCTTCCACATTAGAGGTTGTACTTGATCTATGAAAATGAGATGTTGGCCATTATGCATGCATTGGCCAAATTCCAATAGTACTTAGTGGGCAACAAGTTTAGAGTGAAGACTAACCACAATAGTCTTTGCCATTTTCTGGGGCATAAGGGCCTCAATGATAGACAACATAAGTAGGTCAACAAGATCTAGGCCTACAATTTTGACATTGAGTATGTTAATGGAAAGCATAATTTGGTGGCGGATGCACTATTCAGGAGGCTTGTGACACTTTCACTCATGAACATCTACCATGATTTGAAAGCACAACTTTTGGTGGAGCACTCCAAGGATCAATGGGCGTGTGAAATCTTGGAGGGAACTCATGGGGATGAGTGCTACCAAGGGATGGCGGATGTCATTTACTACAAAGGGCACATATTCTTGGTACCAGGTTCACAGTTGAGGAAGGGGATTCTCTATGAAGCCCATGATTCACCTTAGTCGGGTCATCGGGGGTTCTTGAAGACTTACAACATGGTCATGGAGAATTTCACATGGAGGGACCTCAAAGGGAATGTGTTTAGGCATGCACAAGAGTGTGCGTCCTGTCATAGGAATAAAGTGGTAGTTGACGCATCCAACTAGGTTACTACAGCCACTTCCCATTCTGGAGGGGAAATGGGAGAGCATATCTATGGATTTTATCACAGGGATTCCCATGGTGCAGGGTCATGACTGCATTTATGTGTTGGTGGACAGGTTGATGAAGCATATACATTTCTATGCTATCTTCTCTTGGTAATCTGCCTCTCAAGTTGTGGAGCTATTCTTCATAGAAACCTTTTGTTTCCATGGTCTCCCCAAGACCATAGTTAGTGACAGGGAGAGCCATTTCATGGGGGCGTTTTGGCAGGAGCTTTTCATATTGGTGGGCACTAAGATCACTCCTAGAGATATTTACCACCCTTATATGGATGGGAAGACCGAGATCTTCCAAAAATGGTTGGAGGGGTACCTATGGAATTACATGACACGACAGCAGTGAGCTTAGACGAGGTGGTTACACTTGGGAGAGTACTACTGCAACACCACATACCACATGACCATCGGTATGTCACCTTTTGTGCTTTATAAGGTTATGATGATTTATCTTTGGTTGACCTTGTTTTTGGAGATAGCAGGGCCCCAAGGGCCAAATATTAGATCCAGGAGAGCCAAAACATCCTTAAGGCTCTCAAAGAAAACTTGCAGACCACCCAGAATTAGCAAAAATTGTATGTAAACAAGCACATGGTTGAAAGGCACTTTGAGGTCGGAGACTTAGTATTTTTATGCATCCAACCATATAGGTAGTCAACATTGAAGCATAAGGGGGAAGAAAAGCTACAGACACACTTCTATGGGCATTACAGGGTGATCAGACGAATAAGAGAGGTGGCTTACAAGTTGGATCTCTTGCCTAGGAGCAAGGTCCATAATGTTTTCTCATCTCATTCCTCAAGAAGGTGTTGGGACTACATGTGACAGTTTCTATATAGTTTCCCCCACTTGATGATGAGGGGCACTTAGTGCTGGAGCTGGAGGCCATCTTGGAGACTAGAGAGAGGAAGTTGAGGAGAAAAATTATTAGAGAATATTTTGTGTGATGGAAGAACTTACCGGATGAGGAAGCTACTTGGGAGGGTGAGCACATACTTCAACATACATCTTTACAGTTTCTTGGGGATCATAAACGTTTGGGAGGGGAGGAATGTAATTTCCCTTCCTAAACTAATTTTATTTGCTGAAGGAAGATTCACAATTTTTCATTTTTTTACTATTTTAGGGCCCAAGGTGCTTTGGAAATAATACTTAAGAGAACTGAAGGCCGAAATTATTTGGTTAGTGGAATGTGGGGGCCACCCCTCATGAAATATGCACCCCCTTGGGAAGAAGTTTGAATTGCTAATGGAAGGAAGAGTAAATTACTTTAGGTGGAGGGACTCACATGGGAATGCAAGGAGAAAATTATAAAAATAAGGAGGATGGCAGCTGCTAGAGTCAGTCTTCGCAGCCTGTCACCAGGGATCAACATGATCTCTTACTATGTTTGGTTTGGTTAGGTGTTTTGCACATGATATTCAGCCAAAAAAAAAAAAAAAAAACATGTCATAAGTCTGTTCATCAGGAGCAGCTTGGAAAGAGCTTTCCAACGGTATATTACACTCCAAAAACTAGCTCCTGAATCAAAAGATATGACCGAATGAGTAATTGACTCAAAGACCCTCCCATGCAGTAGTTCGGGTATTGAAATATCCAGAGGAAGCTAGGAGATGTCAGTGGCTATTCTTGTTGCTAGATTGTAATGGAGAAGGAGAGAACATATCATTTGAAGGCTTTTTATTGTGCTGCTAATCTTCATCTCAACATAAAGCGAGTTTTTTTCTCTGCTTTGATTGAAAGAGAGCATTGTACATTGTTAACAGTGATATTGCGGGTGAAAGGTGTGAAGCAACAGGTCTCCCTATAAGTATCACTATTCATGTGGAGAATCACAGTTACAAGCTCCATAAGGTGGAGAAATTACTATTGATCATTGAATCTGATGATAATCTATGTGTTCGCTGGTATCAAAAAGTGGTTACCTGAAATGGAGCTTATCTGATACATCGGAGATCACTTTGACATCAGAAAGTGAAATATTTAAGTTTATGGAAAACTTTTGTTATGGGTCAACAATATATATGGATCCCTTCAATGTTGCATCCCTAATATGTGCAGCAGAGTTTTTAGAAATGACTGAAGAATATGGCAAAGGAAACCTTTGTGAAAGAATTGATCTTTATCTTACTCAGGTTGTTCTGCAAAAACTGGGAGGATACCTTGGTTGTTCTTCAGAAATGCTTAGGTTTTCTTCCCTTGGCATATGAGGTTCAAATTGTCGGTAGATGTGTTGAATCTCTAGCCCATATGGCTTGCATGGAAGTTCTTGATCCTAAACAGAGAAAATTAAATTCTGTACATTCCCATGTTTGGAGTGATATCAGTGGCAGTTTAAGGCAAACAACAAACATAGAATGGTGGATAAAGAATCTACTTGCACTGCTTTGGAAACTTTTTGAGAGGATTTTTATTTCTATTCGGGAAAAGGTAATGGAAGAAATGATTATTGGGGAAGTAATAGTTCAATTTGGTACCAAATGGATTATTTTTGAGAAAAGACAACAAATTGCAAATGATATAAATGGAACACAAGAGAAAAATAGAAGCATATGCTTTCGTGGCCAGAGAATATTTTTGCATAATGCTCGTGCTTCTTTGGTGAAGTGTTGTTGGAAGTTTCAGGAGATTTTGGAATAAATCCCGAGGATGGAGAGTGTCACCTTTTATGCTAGGTTCTGAATGTTGAAGTCAATGCTCTTATGAGGACCCTTGATGCAAAGCCTCTGTTGTTTCCTTTAGCAAGTTCATTGAAAGTAGTTTTCAATTTTCAAGGCCCATTGGATATTCCTGTATCTGTAGGTGATGGTATAATGTCAAATAAAAACAAGTGTTTCATATCAAATATGCCTTACTCTGCTGCGGTTGAAATAGTCATGAAAAATAAGGAGTTTGGGGTGGTAAAAGATATAGGTCATGTGCCATTCTCATATGTGTCAACCAATTTTACTTTCAACACTGATAATCGCATCACAGAGGTGTATGGCATTTGAGCAACACTTACAGATGGTGGTGAAATACGCGGTGCTGGAAATTTTAGATCTGTTCAACGAGTGAAAGGGATGATTATAGCAGTACATTGTGGATAACTGTTGCTATAGATTGCCATCTTGGTTATATAGAAAAGGATGAAATTCGTCGCCATGATTCATTTTATGCATTTGAATAGATATGCTCAATAGTTGAGCACCGGCATGTAGATTTTATTTTTTTTGCTACTTGGTGGTGATTGTTTTCATCAAAACAAGCCATCGAGGACCACTCTAGTGAAAACTATAGAAATCCTGCGGCATTACTGCCTCAATGATCAACCAGTACAGTTGCAAGTTGTCAGTGATCAGACTATGAATTTTGCAAACGTATTTGGGCATGTAAATTATGAAGATCCTAATTTCAATGTTGGTTTACCAGTGTTCACTATTCATGGCAACCAACCAGCAGGAGTGGATAATCTTCCTACAATTGACATTCTTTCTACATGTAATCTTGTGAACTATTTTGGAAAAATAGTGCTCGGAGGCTCTGGGGTCGTTCAGATTACTCCTTATCCTATACTTATCCGAAAGGATGTTACATCCATTTCTCTTTATGGGATGGGAAATATACGTGATGAGCGGCTTAACCGCATGTTCCAAACACCCCATGTTGTTAAGTGGATGCGGCTTGAACCTCAAGAAGGATGCCCTATTTCAGATTGGTTCAATATTTTAGTTCTTCATCAAAACAAGGTCAAAACCAATCCAAAAAATGCCATTAATGAGCAGTTCCTTCCACGTTTTTTAGATCTTGTAATTTGGGGGCATGAACACGAATGTTTGGTTGACCCAGAGTTCCTGGAATGGGTTTTCATTTAACACAACCAGGCTCTTCAATTGCTACATCCCTGATTGATGGTGAAGCAAAGCCCAAGAATGTGCTTCTTCTGGAGATAAAGGGGAGCCAATATTGACCGACAAAAATCCCTTTGCAATCAGTGAGACCTTTTGAATATCAAGAGGTCGTATTGAAGGATGAACCTAATTTAGATCCAAATGATCAAGATGTTGTTCTAGAATTTCTAGATAAAGTGGTAAAACATATGATTATATTCGCTGAAAGAAAGAAAGTTAGTCTTTTAGAACTCAAGATTCCTTTAGTTCAAATCAAGGTAGACTATATAGGCTTCACATCAATAAATCCTCAAAGATTTGGTCAAAAAAAATTTGAAAAGGTTACAAATCCACACGACATTCTTTTATTTTCAAAGGCCACAAGAAGGCAGCAATCCATGGACGAAAAGATTCAAGATGTTGAATGCCTACGACCTAAGAAACTTAACCAGTAAAACATTGAGGCCCTTGTTGCAGAAAGGAATCTGAAGATGGAGATCCTTCCGTTAATGATCTAGATGTTGCACTGCATGAATTTGTTAACAAGGATGATAAATTGGCTATCCACTCTTGTTTGCAACATAATCTTGAGGAGACACGGAATAAACTTCTGGAAGAAGTAGATGTATTGCAAATTAAAGAAGAGGAGGATTTAGTCCACAAAGTGGGCCAATGCATGTAGGAGCGTAAAGTGTTTTCTGAAGATGGGCAGTGAAAAACATTCTGACACAGAAGGAGGCAAACCTACTTCGCATTTTGTTGATCTAGTTGTAGGCAATACACAAATCGAGCAGTGGTTGAGGATTTCAGGGCTTAATATCAGCAGTCAAAGATTGAAATAGCAGTAAAAGGGCAGATTTTGTGGAATTCCACCCTTGAAGGAAATAGATCTTGACCAAAATTCCCTAATTTTGGTTTTCAAAACAACTCTATTTGCCATAGTTCACGAGAGTTTTATTTAATTTTTGTTTTATAGTTATAATATTGTTTTATGTTAGGATTTTATTATTAATTTTTATTCTATTTTTTATTTCCTATGTTGAGGAAATAAAAATAAATTTGTAATATTATAAATAGAATTAGTTTTGAAGATGTAGAGGTTCGATTTCTACAACAGGAAGAAGCATTTGGACTATGTAAAGTTCTATTGAATATCATAATAAAGCAGTTTTTTCCCTTTAGGCCTTGGATTCATCACGGTGCTTAAATGTTCAGTATATTTTTTCTCCTGTAATTCATTTACACATTATGTTTTTCTCCTTTGTTTCAGCATTATCTGAGTGATATGTTAGGAATTCATCCATAATGATGCTCCTTTCATGATAATTTTGCTGTTAGATGTAATGGTAGTTTTAGCATAATTCATCCATTGCTAGATGCTCTATTGAGAAACCTCGTTATTCTCTTTCATCTAAAGTTGCTGCTGCAGATCCATCCCTTGTTTGTGTTGGAAATAATACTGAGAGGGGGGGGG
>APFE030675640.1:16921-33229 GCA_000404065.3 Pinus taeda
AGGAACATAAATTTATGTCTTCACGGGTACTTTAAAGGATAACATCCAACATGAGGTTTGTCTTTGGGAACTTGATTCATTGGATAAGGCATTCAGGATGGAAAGAAAAATTATGGCAACAATGAATCTTACCACTCACAATTATAAAGATGGAAGTGTTGCTGCCCCTAGCCTTCCACAACCTACAAGGTTGACACCACAACAATTGAAGGAAAAAATAGAAAAAGGGCTTTGTTATAGTTGTGATAGCAAATACACTAAAGGTCATAAGTGTCCTGAGAAGAAATTAATTTACATAGATTGTGAAGAGGAGGAAGAAAAGGAACAAGAAACATCAAAAGAAGAGGATATACACCAGGAACCAACCCCAGAGAAAGAAAAAATGAATCTGACCATATCTTGTAATGCATTGGCAGAAATTACCACTCTTTAAACTCTTCAGATAGAAGGACATATCAAGAAGAAAATGGTAATAGTGTTGATTGATTTGGGTAATACCCATAATTTTATTCATTGTAAGATAGCCAAGAAATTGAATTGCTTCCTATATCTAGCACTGGAGTGTCAAGTGATGGTTGCAAATGGAGGAACCATAAATTTCTCTGGAAAGTGCCATAATATCAATATATCCATGGGAGAATATGTATTGAATAGTCCAATTCTTTCCATTCCAATGGGTGGTGTTGATGTTGTACTAGGAGTCCAATGGTTACAATATTTGGGTACAATAACTTTTAATTTTCAAGAATTTTTCTTGAATTTTTTTGGGAAGGAAAGGAAGTTGAATTAAGGGGTAGTGCAAGGAAATCAGGAAAGATAATAATCTCTAATGGCATGAAAAAACTTCTAAATAAATAACAACGGGGCGTAATTGCACAATTTTGTTCACTAGAGGTTCAAACATCGAAATCATTTATTTCTCTAGATCTCCAAAATGTCTTGGACAATAATTCTAAGGTTCAAGAAGTGGAAGATCACATCGAGCATCAACAAGATGCTCTCCAACTCTTAAATGATAACCTCACTTTGGCGCAAAATAGAATGAAGCAACAAGCAAATCAACATCACAGCGAAATAGGCTTTGATGTGGACGACTGGGTATTTTTACGTCTACAACCATACAAACAAATATCTCTCAAGAAAGCTAAGAAGGATAATAAACTATCACCAAAGTATTATGGTCCTTGCAAGGTGTTGCAAAATATTGGAACTATGGCATACAAATTGGAGCTTCATGCATCTTCCAGAGTGCACCCAGTTTTCCATGTTTCATTCTTAAAGAAGGTTATAGGTGACAAGCTCTTAGTTCAAACAATATTGCTAAAACTTGACGAGGAAGGAAAAATCATATTGGAACCTAAAGCAGTCACGGAAACAAGAACTCGATCAATTTCAGAGTAGCTCATCAAGTGGAAGAACTTACCCGTGGAAGATTCCACATGGGAGGATGATAATTTTATATAGAAGCATCTAGAACTACTCAAGTGTTGAGGACAACACTTTTTTGAAGGGGAGGGGCATGTTAGGTCCCTATAATACTAGTGTATTCCCTCATTTTTATTGTCAATGTAGCCCCCTTATTATTATTGTGCTGCCCATGTAGCCCCCATATTATTATTATCGTGCCCCATAAAACCCCACTATTGTTATTGTTGTGCTCTTACATTATTATTGTTATGTTAGATTTGATTATATTGTGACCCTTTAGACTCCTATATATAGAAAGGAGGTTTTGTCATTTGAATCATCCAATAATTTTTCATTTATGTAATGTAAAGGAGGTTTCCCCCTCGAAGAGGCTAATTTTGAGGTCATTGATCTATCTCTTCTTCTATTTTGTAAGTTGGTTGCATAACATTCCCCTGCAATGTTAGAAGAAAAATAATCCCAAAGTCTGCAAGAATTCTAGATTATATTGCTTAAAACCTAATTTAAAGCACTTGTGTTGTTTCCTAGCCATTATTTGTGCAACCACAGATTTTACCATTATCGCTTGTGTCAATTTCCACTCTGTCTTCCATTATGAACTACGCAAATCTCTTAACATAAGTAAAAATAAAAAGTGATTTCTAGAAGCCTTGTTGGAGGAATATTTCCCAACTGAAAGCCTCGAGCTTCTACATACTCAAGCCTCATCCTTTTATTCATGGAGCAAACTCCCTCCCTTTGTGGAACCCTAATCCCTCCTTTTGAGGATCTCATCCCTCGAGAAGAGGATCTCAAATCTCATCCTCCTAGCTTATAAATTCAACAGAGACCAAAGGGCTAAGGAGGACTTATGAATGTAAACTTATGTTGTTGTAATAGGGTTGGAAAGCTTGTCACCTAAGGGGAGGATTGGATACTTTTGGGAGGAGGCTTACATCATTAAGGCAAGGTTTCTTTAATACAAAAGAGTGTTTCTTTTCCATGGTATTGTTCAATGGAGTTGATGTATTGTGTGTTTACTTCCATTTTTCCATTGATAATGATAATAGGTATTAGTTTCCTTGAACACAAGTATGGGTTTTATTGAATCATTTATCTATCATATGTATTTGATCCTTTGTTGTCACCATGTTTGTAGTTATGAATTCTAAGCATTGAGAAGCTGCATCAAACTATAGCAAGGATATTCATCAGGAATTTCGTTTGAAAGTTATGGATTTCATATTCCATCATTTTTGCTTATGATTCAATAGGAATGAACCCAAGGAAAGATTTACTAGCTTGTTTGTCTATTACTAGATTCAACCATTGAATCTAGGGAGATCGCTCTTATCCTACACATGCACCCCCACAGATTATGCACACTCTGATATTCTCATTCATTTGATTCATCTTTTCACATCTCTGCCCCATTATATATGCATGGGAAACAACTCAAGGTGGCAGCTTCTCTATGTTATTCATTATGTTGTGGAAGAGTTCCAACCGACATGCTTCTCCCGAATGTTGAGGTTGGTTTCTCCAGATTCTAAGGAAGGGGTGTTTCAGTACCATTGTTCCTCTCATTATTGATGGTGTTTACCATCTAGCCACTTACTCTTCTAGTACCATTGTAGTTTCTCCAATTTACATAGGGGTCAATGTTCTTCGTGTTCTTTCTCCATATTAAGGGGTTCAAGTCCTTCTTTCAAGTTGGGCGTTGTGTTTCCTAATTCATCACCTCCAATCTTTGATTTTGAAAGCGTCTCGTTTAACTATCCTATATTGGTCTGTGGAGTTTGGTACCCTGGTACCTTCTCTATTTGGTTTTGATATTTTCAATGGTCACATTAATTTTGTAGTTGCCCTACCTTTTTATGCCTCATTTTCTCTTTGTCCTTCACAAACTATGGTATTTTAGGACTTAGGGTTAGCATATCTGTTTGATCCCCATCGCACTAGTTTATATCTTCCACCAGCACAAAATTTCCTCTTCTTTCTCATGGTGGGTGATTTTTTTGTTATCCCCAAGTTCACTACATCCTTGACGTCGTATATCCATAATTGTTTGTTTTCAGTTTCTCCATCATTGTCCCTTTATCCTAGTTTCTATATGAACATGGACCTCAGGCAGTGTCTACCCAGTCATCATGATGGGGCACCGTGGTCATCTTCGTCTTGTTGTCATTATTTGTTTGGATGGGAATTAATGACCAACCACTTTGATTCAGTTCCTTCAAAAGTGAGGAATGAAATTCTTCACTTAGAGGCAAAGGATTTTGGGGACCATTTATATTTTTCTGACTCTAATATTAGTGGTAATCGCCTCAAGTGGATTCCTAACACAAGTAAATCCAAGAAGAGGGGAATCCACTTCCTTCACTCCCTATCTATGCATCATCAATTAGAAACATTGCTCCATATGGTCATTCATGACAAGCAGGTCGATATATATAAACTATTTGCAGGTTAGGAGTAAATCAATACAATTCTTCGGGATATTCACTACAATTTGGATGATATCGCAACCAGGCTAACAAGGGTGGAGTGGTTTATGGTGTCTAACTCATATAGTGAGTTTGATGCACAGCTCGAAGCTCCGACAGACATTAATGCTCCTACTAAGATTTATTCTTAAGATAATTCCTCCCCACTCTCTAGTCATCATTTCGGAATAATAGTTCAGTATGGACAATGCATTTCTTTTTGCAGTTGGTTATTATCAGTTTTTGTTCTAAGTTGTCATAATGGATTGATGGCAAACCAATTTGGAACACTGGTTATTTTTTGTATGGGTTTACTCATAGTAAAATAGATGTAGTCTCTTTGTAAATGGGTAGGTGGTATAGTATTTCTCTCAATGCTTTTGCATAGTCCAAGCCTTCTATTATCATTTTCTTTAATTTTTTAAAAAACCTTTGTATAGTAAAAATATGGTCTCTTTGGACTTCATTGATAGTAATGATGTATATTTTGTCTTCCCAAGTTGAAACTATGAGCTCCTGGAGTGTTGTTTTGATGTAAAAAGAGTTATCAATGTAATACCTTTTATCAGTAAAGGAAATATATTGAGGAAGCTTACAAAAAAAAAGTGCTCAATGATAAATTTTGCCACCTCTTAATGAAGTAATGGCATTAACTTTTTGTTGTGATACATGAAAATACAATTATACCATGCAAATATCAAAGGCTGAATGAGATAATTGGATTAGTAAAAGTTTTTTTTTAGTGATTGTTTAAATTTATCATTAGCTATTTTTTTATTGGCAATAAATGAAAATATTTTTTATTTAAATTATTAAAATATTTATTTTAAACCATATTTAAATATTAGGTTAAAAAAATTAACATTGTCTTTGTTTCCATGATTAAACTAAATTTTCAAAATATAAAATTAAATTATTCAACTTTGTTTACTGGTCATTTAAAATTTTCTTCCCATTTTATAATATTTTGAATGCTAAGTTGAATAAACTAATTTTGAAATAGAGATAGAAAATGTAATGTTAAAAAACTTCTTTAAAACACAATTGCCAATAAAATTATATAACAACATAAGGTTTCTTAAAACTTTAATATATACGCTAAATATTACGTAATGTATGAATAAAAATGATTACCAACAAATCTTGTAGTCTTACAATTATGTTGCACATAAATGATTTGATTTTCATTTTACTAGGTAATTTGGTAAATTAAAAATGGTATAAAGAGATAGAAATGGTTTCCATCTTACTAGGAAATTTGGAAACTTAAAAATAGTAAGAAGAGATACTAAAAGGGTTCCTATATTTATTTTGTTGTTGTATTAGAAATCATTAATTTATTAGATGGATTTTGAAGTGAGTATGTGGACGGATTTATTAGTTGTATTGATAAAATTAAATGGCTCCTAGTGCAAATGATTGAAATAAATGATAAGGTTTTTTTTATATATATGTGAGAGATTTAATATTATTAACATGGTGGATTTACGATTATTGTGTAATTTCTTTAAGTAATTAAATATTTTTTTACTTGAAGATTTACATAATAGAGTGTATTACTTTTAATTAGTAGAAGAGATATATGATATATTAAAATAGAAATGAAATATGTAGAATTTTAATATTCAAATTATATTAGAGTAATATTTAAATTAAAAAAATGGAAAGGAGAAATAAAAATACAATAAAAAATAAATCATATGAATTTTTAATAATATTAAAGATTTAAATATTATAAGAAATTTACATATTAAAATTATTTATTTATTTATATGTTAATTGATATTTCACATAAATGTTTGTATATAATTAAAAAAATTTCTTTTAAATTGAATTCCTAATTATTAAAATAGAATTAGGAAGCAAAAATTCATTTCGAAAAGTATATATAATATATATATATATATATATATTAAAACTAGCATAGATATGTTTAAACGTATTATTTTGTTAGTATTGCACGTTAATATTATGAATATTTTATAATAAATAATATCCCTAATTTTGGTTGATGTGTCATTAAAGGAAGTCTTTCTTGCTCTATTTAATCCAAAAATATTAGCTGAAGAGAACACTTATATACTGGAAGAAATCCAAGAAGACGAGGTGGTTGAAGCAATCTAGTCTCTAAACCCTGGTAAGGTTCTAGGTCTGGATGGTTTCTCTATCACCATCTATCGCTCCTTTTGGTCCCTTATCAAAAAAGATCTTCTTTGAATGCTCTATTGGTCTAAGAAAAAATGGAAGCTAGGAGGAGGCACAAATTCAGATTTCTTTGTATTAATCCCCAAGGAAATGAATGCATGAAATTTAAATAGGTTTCATCCTATTTCCTTATGTTTCTTCATACAAAATTCTAACAAATATTATAGTTGGACACCTTAAGAAGATCCTCCCTCGAGTAATAGTTGAGAATAGAGTAGTGTCATCAAACACGACATGGTGAATGCCTTTGACCATGTAAGACACTCATTCTTGTTTAGTATTCTGGATAAACTTGGTTTTAGCAAAGAATTTTTTTATTGGATCAATGCTTACATTGGCAGACCTTGGATTGCATCGTTGAGCAATGGTAGATCATCCTCATTTTTTATATCTTCCAGCAGATTGAGGCAAGGTTTCCCTCTCTCTCCATTGCTCTATATATTCGTGGAAAAAATTCTAAGTTGAAATTTGGATTCTTCTCGCTGAGAAAAAGCTATACCTAGTCTTAGCATCTTCAGACATGTCAAGGTGATCAATCATTTGCAATTCGCAGATGATATGATTCTTATGGGGGGGCTTACAGAATCATTACCACTATATATAAAAGAACCATGGACACCTACCTAGATTTATTGGGAGGACAAGCAAATAAAAGGAAGAGTTGTATTTATGGATGGAATTGCCCAGAAGAAACTCTTTAGGAGATTGATACATTTTTTTAGTTCTTAGCACAACTATAATGGAGATCCTTCAAGTATCTTGGAATCCCCATTTCTCTTGTAAAGCCACACAAGGATGACTGGGAAGAGGTCTTGCAAAATTTCAAAACAAAATAACAGGTTGGGGAGCTTATTGGGTAAATCTAGCTAGGAGAATAATATTGATAAAGTCAATTCTTTCATCTCTCCCTATATACCCCTTCTCTAGGTTTTTAGCCCCGAAGGGAACTCTAAATAAAATGAGTATTATGATTCGAAATTTTCTTTGGAAGGGAGGTAGGAACAATGAAAAGAAGTTTCATTTAGTAAACTTGAATATAGTCAGATTACCAAAGGAAGCGGGGGGATTTGGAATCAGGGGTCCTCTAATGGTTAATATTTCTTTGGGATAAAAGTTGATCTAGAAACTGCTATCAGAAAACAAAGAGTGATGGAAAGAAGCTTTTATAAGAAAATAATTCCATAAATACAGAATAATAAGACTAGAGGAGGTACATTGGGTTGGGGTAGGATCAAATGTATGGAGGCTCTATAAGAAAGAAGCTACTCTTATCACCAAAAAATTAGGATGGAAAGTAGGAAATGGTTCCCAAATAAATTTATGGGCAGACAAATATTTGCCCAATTATATACGCTCTGCAAAAAAATTACAATCTCTAATTGAATGGATGAAGGGAAAATGGATCAAGAAATTGAAATATATATCTGAGTGGGATGATTTGGGGAATCGGAAATGATGGGATTTCCCAGGACTTCCATCAAAACTACATTCATCCTAGGAAAATATTGTCCCTCTATTGAAATGCCTTGCACTGGTACACATTCATAAAAATACCAAAGAACATGGAAAGCCTCCAAGTCAAAAGCATTCTTAGTGAAGGATGGATATTGATTCTTATTAAGAAGCATTCCCTCTATTGATCCTTCTAAATTTTGGAAGGCTATCTGGAATAACGTAGTCATTCCAAAGGTTAACATGTTTTGTTGGACACTCTCTCATGGTAGCATTCTTACCACTGAAAATTTAAAGCGAAGAAATATTCAAGGGCCCTCAAGATGCACTCTTTGGAAACAAGATGAAGAATCAATTATCCATATCTTCTTCCATTGTCAATTCTCCATCTCAGTATGGAGATGTGCCTTAGGACCAGTTGTGCCACTTGCAGTGATTCCATCCAACTGGGAGGAGATGTTTATAAATTGTAGCTTCCAAGGATCATCACATGGAAAGATCATGAAGAGGGTATGTTGAGCCCTCCCATTGTTCATTTTCTGGAGTATATCGATATCAATGAATTAGAGTATCTTTGAAGGATCTATCCCCTCAATAAACTAAGTGGATAATAAAGTCTTTTCTTTCCTTTCCGAATCCCTGAGGGAAAAGACAATTCCAAAATGATATTGGGAAGTGTTAGCATAAAATGAAAGGAGATGGCTAGGAAAAGGGGCTCCTTCGGATCATGCTAGAAGCTTCAATTTTTCACCCTCAGTTGAGGAGAGTCCCTCACCTTCAACTAAGTCAAGAATAATTTGAATGATGGAAAGAATCACAAGAGGAGGTTATCATTTTAATTAATGGAGCATCCAAAGGAAATCCTGGGGTGGAAGGAGTGGGAGGGGTATTACTTTTCCCTAGAAAAAAAGTTGAAATAAGATAGTCTTGGGGCTTAGGGGTCGCAACAAACAACAAAGAAGAATTGCTAGCAATGTGGAAAGGATTAGATATTGCTCTAGCTATGAGGATCAAAAAAATAAAAGTGATAGGTGACTCCTTAATAGAAATAAGGATGTTTTCTCCCATGTTTACAAAAAAAAAGGATTAGAAATGTGTTCTTGTGTTGAGAATTGAACATCATTTAGCAAATTTCAAACAATATGAAATATTTCGTATATTTTGTCACCTTAACTTCGTCTTTGACGGCTTGGAAAATCGCACGACTCATTTGGGTGAGGGAGAGTGTGAGACACAAGGGAGGCCAATGGGTTACAATCCAATTCCATAGCATATAATGGACAGAGTATTTAATGCCCCCATCTTCTAGGATGAGGGTTGGAAAATGTGTGAAATTGTCGCAGAACAAAAGGACAGATGCAATAAAGCAGGAATGCTTTTAATGCATGGCATCCCAAAGGAATTTAAGGAAATTCTCTTTGTTGATTCACATCATACAATGGATAATATCATAAGGAGAGCATCAATCCCATGACTTCAGCAAGGAATTAAATATGTAAATCACATATCTGCTTTAATGGTGAAATGATGGCCAACATCTCGATCATCGGTGAATTGGTCACAGGGGTAGTTTGGAAGAGCCATCGGATTGTAGGAATATTTAATGGGTCTTCATATAAAGGATTTTCATGAGATAATGGCATGATCAGAGGAGACGGAGGATGATGAAAGTGTGGTTTATATATTGATACATTCCCCTTTAGATTCAATTGTGGTAGTGAAATGAGATTGTTGGGGTGAGAACGGTGTAATACGGGAAGGTGTAGTGATGGAGTCTTGGCAATTGTAGGAATAGAAATCCTTGGTGGAATATCTAGCTCGATGGAAAAGGGATGTTGAGTTTTTGTTTAAGATGATTATGGGTAGGATGGATCTCCTCACCCATCGTATCGAGATCCTAGAGAAAGAAAGGGTAGAAAATTCAAAGCATAAGAATGCTAAGTTTGAAGTCGTGGAAGCCACGCTGGAAAGATGGGTTCTGAAGTTGGAGACAAACTTTCTATCCACTAACTCAGATTTCATAAGTGATAACATCTTCAGAGATGTGTAGGAGATTATCTTAGGGATGCCAAATGAGGTCGTCGCTCAGTTGCAAACACGGGAAGGAGTGGAAGATGCAAAAGTCAGGTCGAGTGGGTAGAAAAAAGGAAGAATGCGAGGAAGTTGGGAAGTACAATTAGCTTACTACTTGTTACATGTTATGTCATTTTGTGTTTATTTTAGGTGTTTTCCTTAGAATCTATGGAAATTTTCAATGTTTTGTAGTAGTTGCACGGATTTGTATAAGGAAGAAACTATAAATCTTGATGTATTTGGACCTAAAAATATATTCTGATATTGTTGCTAGTTTTATTGAAGTTTTGTAAAAGCGGTTTTGGTCACGTAATTCCATATTTTAAATATAAAAATCATACTCGTTGTGTTTACAAATAATATATTATAGCCATATTCTATATTGTTGTCAATTTATTTGTATTTACACATTTAATTATTAAAAATATTTTTATATAATTAAATATAATGTTTTAGATATATAAAAGATTTTAATAATATATATGCATATTATTATGTTTTATATACATTAACTAAATGTTTGATATTGTGTTACATGTTAATAATACTATATGTTAATTGATTAAAATAAATTAGATAAGAGAGAGAGATAATCTCATAATAACACAATAATATAATACAATTGTCACTTTGTAACTTGAGTTATTTGATTTAATTGTTTAAAGATACATGATTAAATAGACCCAAAACTATTAACAATAGGTTTGTTAATCTTAGCTCGTACATATATAACTAATTGTTTTTAATTTTAAACTTAACAAAACTACCAAAAACTACAAGGTAACCAATAGTTATTAGAATAATTATCTCTAACATTCCCCTTAATTATAACTACTAATAAAATGACACCATTGAATTGATTATGATTAAAAGTTGTCTAAAAATATGAACCATCAAAACTCAATTGGAATTTCCAAGGCAAATTTCCCTACCTAAGTCATTAGTGGAAGCCATAATGGATAAGAATCATAAAGACAAATACTAAACAGGTTTGGAATAGCAAGTTTATTGTTTTTAATTCATGTGGAGATAATATACCAAAGTCTTTATTGTGCTCACAATGTTTAATTCTTTCCTATTTTGGTTTTAAAAAATATGGACATTAGAGATTTACCTCTACTGTGATTCAAAAAAACCATCTTCAAAATTCAAGTCAAAGTACTAACACTATGCCACATATTGACCTATAAGGTTCTATCGGTCATGGAATCAACAAACCACCTTTAGCTTTCAAGTCAAATTTTATATTATAATGACATGGTCCTCCTCTTGAGTAACATTTGTTATCCACCATGTTGTGGGTCCTACATTAGGTTTCGAACATGAGAAGGTTATTTCTAACATGTTTACATGACATGGTCATTGATGAATGGCCCCAATTACTTGTGATGATTGAACGATGACATGGGTTTGATCAATCATGATGTTTGTAATGACTACCCCTTAGGATAGTCATTTGGTATGGTTCATTTTTTGTAACCAACGAACCCTGCAGTGATACAATAGGGTTTACTTTTTTTTAAAGTGTTCCTCTATCACTAATGGCGCTTGGACTCTAAGTGAATTATTTTCATTTGGAAACCTTCATTATGCTAGTGTTAGGTAAATTACACTCTTTGATTACTACTTTTTACGAGGGCTTTGTTTATAACAATTTTTCCCTTGAGTTATCATTTGGTCAAAATAACAGAAAAGTTTATCATAATATTTTGTGTTATGTCGATTCTTTGAGGAGTTCATTTTTAACCTCTATCTACTAATGGTTTTCTAAGGATTTTGCGGGATGTTTATAAATATTAAAGGATTTCAACTTATTCTTTGATGAATGACTACCCTTTTTTGTCTTGGAATTTGCTTTTACTCATATTTGTGATCCAAGATTTTTCTGGTAATTGGGGTTGTTTTAAAGCATAGCATCCATGGTAAAGCTTATTCTTCTTATTCTTCTTTCGCAGAGGGTAAAATTGTGTTTTTTTATTTTTTATTTTATTTTTTTCTGTTCCTCTAGTTAAAATTTTGTTACTTGTATTGCCAAGGATTAAACCATGTTTTTGGATTGGGCTTCAAGATTTATGGTTAACATCTTTCTTTCTTCTTTTTTACAAGTTCTAAGAATGTTCTGATAACCAAGTTTTTCTTTGGTGCCAGAAGGTCTTCGAAGGGTTAATGAAGAATATTGTGCCTTTCTCCACCCATTCTGTCAATGGCTCTATACAAGGATAGAACCTAGTTAATGATTTTTTCATTTGGAAAAAAAAAAATTAATCTCATTTTTTGTTTATTTCAAGACATAGTCAGATGTTTTTTATTCCAATAAAAGGAACTACATGGGTTTTCTTACTCAAACTATTCACTATTTATTGGAGACATCACTTTTATAACAAGTCATTCTCTAATAGGTAACATATCTTTCCATGGACAATAATTTACTGACTGGTGTTTTATCATTTCATTCCAGTATTCTACACTTTGATTCCCAATGTCTTTGAATTCTATGGGTTCTTATTTATTTGAATATGTATCTATGTTCTTGAACATGAGGATTCCTAATTTTAAAATCTTTCAAATTTTTGAATTAAGGTTTATCGGATGAGGAAAAGTCCTTTCCAACTCATTCTCAAAAACCATTATGTCGTGGCAGGATTATGTTCGGGTACTAATTCAAATATTCTCAATACTCATGTTGTCTCTCTCCGTAGAGTTTTAGAAATTATCCAATTTTGATTTCTTTATTTTTCATGAGCATGGAGACTATTGTCCATGTACAAAGTTGAACATATTACAAGTTATTCTTTCCTTTTCCCTAGGTTTCTGAATTTTGGGTCCTTAGACCAACTCCAAAGTCTTGGCATACTTTTCTTCTAGATTCATTGATTCTACATAAGTTAAAAGAGGTTTTTACATACCCTTATATTAGAATATTATCTTATAGGTATTCATGTCTTCAAAAATCTTATATTCTTATCAATAATTATGAAAGAGTCAAGGGTTTTATTTTCATAGTTTTTCATTTTTATGTTTATAGCTAAGACAGTTTTATTAGATTCATTAATTACCTTTATATTGTTAACCTAGTTTCAAGAACCTTGGTGGATGATGAAATGAGCAAGGTAAGTTTGTTTTTTAATCTTTGATTCCAGAATTTATTTATCAATTGCAATGTTATATAAGGTTTTAATAGAAACATTTGTTGCCATAGGTTTAAATTCCAGTCTCCCAACTCAAGGTTATTCACTTAATAATTTAAATTTATCCTTTTTTCGGGTATGAATATCCTTACTTTATCTTTCTTTCGTAAGTCCTTCAATAATTGGAGTCAAAACCTGACTACCTAAGACCATGGTTGTTTTCCTCATTACCATTTGAACATGGTTTATCATGCTCTGTTTTGAGACATGTTGTCATATTTAATTTTTTGCATGTATTAAATGTTTCATGTTTAGATATATCTAGAGTACACACAAGTGACTCATTTTGGATATTTCAAAACTATCATGCACTTGTTTGTATAATACAGAGGTTCTTGTATCCACCTTTCTATGTACATTTATCTTTATAAGTTCATAATTATAGCAATTGCCTTTTATCTATTGCTCAGTGTATTTACAATTAAATTATGTAATTTCTTTCTTTTATTTATAGTCTACTTCTTTATGATTTCTGGTCAAGAATGTATGTTTGTATCATTTTATTTGATTCAGAAACTCCTTTGTCTATGTTATCTTATGTCTCGCCTGTAGTTTTCTCTTACTTAGATGCACTTGATCATAAATCAAAGCTTACAATTTTTCTAAATGAGCTATGTGTAAAAGAAATATAAATAATACACCTTAACCAGACTTATGTGCAAGAAATTTTTATAGTATACTTGTATTTATCGGTTTTTCACTATTTCTTATGGTTTATTCTACTTAATTAGAAAATAGAATAAAGTATCATCTCGTCTTTGATTTATGCAACTAACTATCTTATATGCAACTATGTTTGCATTAATACACGTGTTATCACCCTAAAATATTTGTCTCTAAGCTTTGGTAAGTTGCCTTGTTTCTAATCATAGTCTTATAAGTTTTGAGTCAGCTCATCACAATTAGTGTCATTCTCATTTACAAACCCTTCTTTTAGTCATGGTGTTAAAAGGTCTCTAGGTCATTTCATGCTTTAAGAGTTAGGTCATAAGGTTAGAAGTGTTTCAAGGTCATATCTCTTTTCCATCAAAGTCTGACAGCCTCATTCCATGTCCTAGAAGCCTCACCATGATTTTGGAAGTCATATCTCACATTACTTTGGAGAAATTTTCAAACTAGCTTCGAAATCACTGAACTAGGAGTTTTCGTAGCGCGCTACGAAACCCCTGTAGCAGCCTGTTTTAGCAGAAAAACTATGTTTTCTGCTTTTACTAGTCAATTTCTAAAAGCTTTCCTGAGCAGATGAGAACTTAATTTTGAAAACTGAAAGAGGATTTTATTCCTAACATGCTGCACTACAAAAACCTCTTTCAGTTTCTTCAAATTCATTCTGAGGTGGGAGGAATTTATGGTTAAACTTGCGCTACGAAACTGCTGAAAGTCAAGCTTTGTCTTCTGGTTTTAGCAGTCTTTTTCAAGATCAGTTTCTGGTCACATGAAAGGGTATTTTGGAATTCTGAAGGAGTTTTATCTTCATCAACTCTCCTACTACAATAAACTATCTCAATTTCTTCATAAGTGTTTTCCGTTGGGAGATACTAAGCTTTCATTGAGACCCTACTTTCAGAAAACGGATTTTTTTCCTGTTTGCCACGTGTTTTTCAAGGACATATTCTGAACAGCTGGAGGAATGTTTTAAAAAACCAGGAGAGTTTTTTGTTCTAGACAACATGGGCTACAAAAAACTCCTTCAGTTTCGTAAAATGTGTCATGGATGAAGAGATAAAGGCTCTGCATTTTTCAAGGATCTAAACCTAAAAAACAGGGAAACATGTTCCCTAATTTCTAGGGTTTGTCATCAGCAGTTAGGTGACCACGTGGGAGGCTTCATCAAATTCGACTTCATGGAGTTTTAGGTGTCAAAGAATGCTTTAAATTCTTAGATAAGTTTGTTGAATCATAATAAGGAGTTACACTCCTAGTTGTATTAGGTCACTAGCACTCCTAGTTAACAGCTAGTTCTAATTAATGGTTTGTTTTATGGTTTGAATAGGTGTCACTGATGGAAAATTCTATTTCTCTTGATGAGGGATGATGGAATCCTATTTGTAAATGCTTTATATAGAGCATGAGGTCGAATTAGCAAAGGGTTGGAGACTTTTTGGCTCAGCTGCTGCTCTATGTGCAAACTGTGTATATTTTTAACCTAATGCAGATTTCTACTTAGACAACTCAAGATTCATGAAGAGCTCTTGTATGTTCTTGTTATGATGGAATTTTCCAATACTTACATTGCAATGGTGTTTACTTATGATACTCAGAATTCATCACTGATGCTCTGACTTCCTTCATAGATAAACTTACTATGTTTCACTGTTTTGTATTGTCATTTCTACACTCAAACTCTATAATGCCTTGACTTCCATGCTAGGTAGAATGCTTTGGCTTCACTACTCAGGATTCATGAAGGATTTCTTATATTCAGAATGTGTATTTTCCTTTCCTTAGTTTGTTTACAGTTGCATAGGTGTACAATCACTCAGAATTCACTGATTGTGCTCTAACTTCCTGTGTGCACTTATGAGTTGTGGTTCCATATGTGTGTTGTGTTCTGAATATTCAAATGTTGAATGCCCTGACTTCATGTTAAGCTGATCTTGTTGTGGTACTGAAACATACTTTGACTCCATATCCCAATGGTAGCCAGCCTTCATCTTTCAACCTATAAACATATACAATTACAAACCATAGAGTTAGCCATCTATTCAAATCATTAATCAAAATCAATAACCCTTTGAGAGAGCCCTCTCAGGCTAAGGAGGCTAAGCCTTAGTCAAAAGTCTGGTTTGAAATAGTTACTTGAAATTAACCTGGCCTGCAGTCTTCCAGTGCTTGAATTTGAGATAACACCTCCATCTATAGACTTAGACCATATTCCATTACCTGATAGGGATTACAAGATCAATGAGACACAGTGTGACTGGGAATTGTTGGAACTTTATTGCTAGCTGGAGGATAAACATATTGATAAAACAGATGAAATTGGACTCTAGGATTCTAATCTTCCTCACTTATTTCCCCTTTGACCTTCCATTCCCCTGAATTCACCAAGAAATGTCAAGCTTTCTATGTTCCCAGCCAAAGATTCGTTATAACCCCATCTAGTCAAATCATTTTCTCAATCACTACCCAATCTATAAACCAGATGATGTTAGCTCCCCCCGTGGAAAACTGTTATGCAACCAACTCACAAAAAGATAAAAAAAGATAGATCAAGGCCTTAGAATTCAACCTCTTCGAGGGGAAACTCCTTTACATTACACAAATGAATGATTCTTTGATGATTCAAATTACAAAACCTCCTTTCTATATATAGGAGTCTAAGGAGTCACAATATAACCCAATGGACCTAACAATAATAATATAAAGCCACAAAAATAACAATAGAGGGATTCTATGGGGCACAGTAATAACAATATGGGGACAATAGGGGCACAACAATATTAATAAGGATACAACTACAATAGTAATGGGGTAATCACTAGTATTATAGGGAC
>APFE030675643.1:0-12333 GCA_000404065.3 Pinus taeda
TGCAATTTTTCAAGAGATGTTGTCTACAATAACTAATTAGGTGTGTTTTGGGTTCAAATGCTGGGAGGATTGGAGAATTTTTAGGAGAGGATTTGGAGTGGCGTGATCTTCAAGCTCTGCCACGTTTACTAATAGACAAATCCAAACAAAATTGATATTCAATCTCTACCACATTTACTCACTCACAAACCCGACCAAAATCAAAGATCCTTTCCCTAAATCGCATTGCAATCATGTTTAGACTATAACACTTTGTATGAATCGTTGGAGAAAATGAAAAGGTAAAAGGGGTAAATGGAGGTGTTGATAGCGTAGATCTGATTTTGGTTGTGTTGGATTTTTTAGGATTTCCTATAGTTACATTAATGAATGCTTCTGACCTACTTTCATGTCTCATGCTTGGATGTGATGACAGCATTTCCCGATGTAGAGCATTTGAGGTGGTTGAATTGTTTAGTCTGAAATGCTTATGGAGAATCTGGTTTCAAGGATATCGATGTTGTTTAGACTACTATATGTCAAATGAGGAAGGGCTCTCATTGATACCTAACATATAACAGAGTTGGTACTTTGTGTGCTAGATTCGAGTTTATTATCTTCTTCAATATCTCTCTTTCAAGTGCCATAATCTTACCATCTCTTTCCCAGTATAGTGCGTCACATGGAATAACAGAGCTAAGCTTTGGTCGCTCGGATGAGAGATGTCACTAAGAGAGTAGAGGTCAAGGTTGAATTTTTTTGTTAGGAGTGGTCAATTCCAACACCTTAGAAAACTGAGGGATGAAAAAAGGTTGTCATATTCATGGATTTATACACCATATCTACGGATATCAAACTTTCAGGCCCTTTAAAACATTTAACAAAAATTATTTTTCTTATGCGTCAACAAGCGTAGATTGGCCTTGAAGGGTCTTTTATTTTTATGTGAAGACTTAAACAAGAATTGGTTATTAGAAACATGATTTTCCAATCATAGTTCGACATTTCTTCAAAGTGTTTTTGTCCTTCTCCCTGCTACCAAAGTAAATTTGTTCGAGGAAATGTTTGTTATCATTCTAACCATGAATGAAAGAATAACTTTCCCATACATTCTTATCAATATATTGGAGAAGAGAACATGACAAGATAGATGTAACCACTGGTGTATAGAAAACACTTCATGCGTATTACTCACCTCTCTGAATACTTGTTATATGATCATTAGTAGCTTTTAGGAAGTTATATGATCATTAGTAGATTTAGGAAGTGTGTGGTAATACTCAACAAACCATTTCTCAAAAAATAGTTTGTGGTAATAGTGCAAGAGTTTTTCAATTGTTTTGTGTTTATAGTTTCTTTCAAAATGATCAATGTAAAACATAAGTTCTGTGTTTATAGTTTCTTTCACAATGATCAATGTAAAACATAAGCAGTAAGAAATATATTTGATATGAATACAATTAGAGTTTTGTGGCTTTATTTAATAGTTGTTGTGGAAAATTGTTTCCAATGGGGACTATTTAGTTATTTCAATGGTTTTGGTAGACACATATGAAGATTTTCACCTCATTTATTTAATCATATCTCCCCACGTGATGCGGTGTCTTATCCATTTTCTGGGTATATGAATGCACTTCGGTATGTTATCTACCTTGCCTGCTATGTTGTGCTGATATTCTGATAAATCTATGTTGTGCTGATATTCTGATAAATCTGGACTTCAAAATATTAACCAATGTATCCTTGAATGTGTACATTTGCTTGAATACTGCAAGCACCATGTGCATTTACATATTAATCATCGGCTTCAACTGCATTATACCATTCAACTATAATATGCATTTTATCTTATTCTGAAGCGTATGTTTTTCTTGGATTATACCCATAACTATAAAATGTTTTTATGAAACATTCTTGAACTCATAATATACGTTTGACGTAATTTCTGAGGGAGTAATTATTACTTTAGTCTATGGGTTGGATCTTGGCCTTACGCTTGTCATCTAACGGAGATTGGTCATAGACTTTTGCAATTGCTCCCCATTAGGGTAAATTTCCCAATGTTAACCAGTGGGCTCTCCATACTTCCTCCATATTCTCTAGATGAAGAGCTATGCTCTCGGCTCTGGTAGGGTTCTCCTTTCTTTTGCTACTATAGGCGCTAATTGAAACCTTTTTTTTTCACCAAGCAACTTCTTATGGTGTTATTTTGCATCTAGTGATATTTACAGTAAGGCGTGGGCTTATCAAGTTTATATATATATATATATATAGCCATGCTTCTCTTCATAATTTTTGTTCTTTCCTTCATCACTTTTGGCTCTTTTCTGGTAGTTCTTGCAATTTTTCTCCAAAGTTGTAGCAAATCTACAGGGTAAGCCTATGCTAACTTAGATAGCACACCCCATTGGTCATGGAATATCTGCTCAATGAGGGTTATAGGTAAAATGAATGGCTCATCTACTTTGTTTCTAATGAGATATTACCTAAAAGAGTGTTGAGTTGCTCAAACTTGTACATATTGTTTAAGTGTTCCATAAGGACCATTTCCTAGGGTTGTTACTAGTCATGAGCTAAATGTTTTACTTAGAAATGTACTGCCCAACAGGCCATACTTTTACTAATAGTTGTTAATTAACCTCATGACAATCTCCTTCTGTTTGTTCTAGAGTTACTTTTTAGAAAAAAGAGAAGATAACTATGGCCCTTTTTGATCCAAGACATATAAGATTCTTAAAAATTAATGAAGCATTTTCTTTGTCATTTCAAATGTGAGCTTAGGGCCAAGATTTATAATTTGCTAGAAGAATGCAAAGAGGATGAAATGTTATTTTTCTTATTTATTTTTCAACCATAGTGGTCCCATTTTCTTTTTAAATGAAGGTAAAATCAACTTTGTAATTGTAACTTAATCTTGAGAGATTATTACAAATTTATTATATTCATTTTGTATGGTCATTTTTGCTCCCTATGTCCTTAGTTCCTTACAATAAGTAAGGTCATAGTTTGTTTCATGTTTTACCATGCAATTAATGTAAAGAGGCATTGTTTCACCTTCATGCAATTTAAGTTTCTATCCACATATTTAAGGATTATTTTCAGTGTTGAGCAGTCTTTGTTTTATTTATTTTTTCTTTTTGTAACCTCCCACTAGGGTTGTGCTAAGTAGTGACACATTTGTCTCACAATGAGACACTATCCGTTCCTTTTTTATTAATTATTTACTACGTGATAACATCCTTAAGTTTTTTTTAAAATAAAATAAAATATAAATACAAAGGAACAATTCTCCTACATACATTTATAATTTCCAAAGACTCTACAATGCCCTTTTAGTTTAATCACAAATTTTGAGTGTACAAATGTTTTAAAAACCATATATTCAGTATTTATTCTGGGCTTTGCCATATTACACCCTTCTTTTCTCATTTGTCATGTACTCTTTTTCCCTTATACTTGCCCAGTGTTTTCTCTTCCGAAAACAACAATTTCAAGATACACAATACAAGCATCTAGGCATTTAGTAACTAACAATCCATACATGCTCACCATCATTTTGTAGCTACATACACACATTACTTTTCCCCATTTTTTATTCTATCTTAAGTCATATGCTTATAGACTTATGTGAGAAACTAATTTTAGAGTTAAAAAGACCTTCTCTGCCTGCTGACTTCCCCAGGATTCTTCCCTTCATAGCAGTGTTTTCATAAACTAAAGACTTTTTCAATCTTCAAATCCTAACATTCAAGAGTTTTTGCACTAGTACCTATCTCCAGCTAGGGTATTAGTGGTTGTTGTCTTCCTCTTCTAGAGTAGCCCCAATCAAGAGTGGCATTTATCTCCATCCAATATTAATCTTCTAAACTTCTTTAGTAATTCTTTGCGGATCCATTACCTCTATTGTTCCCCCTTTCTCTTCTTTCTTTGAGCTTGCTAGCCCTCCCACAAAGAAAAGAAAGATCTAGTGGAAGTGAGGTAATGCACATTTTTTCTCTTTTTCTTAGGGCATAACTAGTTCATTAATTATTTTAAAAAGGGAAGACTTAACTCCCCCAATGGTCTTTTTCATATTTTCCCAATAAAAATATATTGTTTTGCCATTTATTTTGCTAACATAAAATATTCACACACATTACTCATATAATAATTTCCTATAATATTAACACACATCTACATTACAATATTCCAAATTTGTCAATCAAAAATATGTATATATTTTTTAATTTGTTGAGATCTATTAAAAATTCTAGTCCTAAATCAAAAAGTACTTGAGTCTTTTACCAAAGATATTACAAAAAAAAATTAATTAATCATACATAACATAAAAAAATTACATTATATTATTTTAAACATGAAACCCATATTACCTTAAAAAAGAAAACACCTTTTAACAATTTATCATCCTTGAAATTTACTATTTCATAAAATAATGTAACATTCTATTATTTCAGATAAAAAAAATAATTTAAAAAATCTAAACATTTAAAACTAAACTTGAAAACAAAATGATAATGACCTAAAATGCATATTACTTTGATGTATCATAGTGTATTAAGTTTACTGGCAACATCCTTATAAAAAATTAATTAAAAATGAAATCTAAACATTTAAAATAGAACTTAAACACAAATTGATAATAATATATATCACATATTATGCAACATCCTTATACTTCCAACCTAGGCCAATGGCACATATCCAGATCATACAATTTATCAAATTTTGGTCTTTCCAATAAAAAACACATGCAAATCATCATGTAAATTTTGGTCTCCCTAATAAAAGATATCTTAAATCTACTTTGTTGCAATATTAAAAAATTGGAAATAACTTTAATATCCTGTTAAAAAATTTAAAAAGCATACTCAAATACAACTAATCATTAATAAAATAAATACACAAAATAAAAATAATAAACATGTTAAATATTACTACATAATAATGGTTATAACCATCTAAACATTCAAACATTAACATTAACATGCTTTTATATTTTTTCCTCATAACAAAAATTGATATTATTGTATGAAATATCACTAGTTTTCAAAGTAAGAAAGTTCAAGCCAAACCCATAATACAAAATAAAAAGAATATAGTGCATTCCAAAATTCACTTGTATGTACCCATCCAGCACAGAGTTTAGCCAAGGATTTCAATGAAAGGCTTGGAACCATCCCAAAAAAGAGAAATTAATCTTTCTTTGTGGATTTTCCAATAAGTGACGGGTGAATGTAAGGGATAACACCTCCACCAGAGATGGTACCTTTGATCAGAGTATCAAGTTCTTCATCTCCTCTAATGGCCAGCTGCAAATGCCTTGGGCTGATACGTTTAACGTTGAGATCTTTACTGGCATTTCCTGCCAGTTCTAAAATCTCTGCAGTAATATACTCCAGAACACCTGCAGCATATACGGCTGCCGTAGCTCCTACTCTTACATTTGAAGATGCTTTAGACTTCAACAAACGGTGGATCCGTCCCACTGGAAACTGCAATAAGCAAAACATTTCAGAACGCATATTACAGGAGCCCTTTGTCAGAGTATTTGAATTGTTACAAAGCTTTAAAAAGTATATTTTTTTCAAGGAAAAAACATGCTAAAATTATTCATTAGGATCAACATTTCGACATGAAAGTTTATAGAAAATAAATAGATACAAACCAAGTCTAGAGTTCAACATATTACAGGAATTGTGCGGAGTTCTGGTTCACAGAAGTATTTCAGTTATTACATAGTTTCATTGAAGATGTTTCATCATAAAAACAAATCTCTGGAATTATTTCACAAACTGGTCTCTACAAGTCTCTACAAACTGGTTTTTACAAGTAATATAAACAAATCTTTGTAATACAAGCAAATAAGGATGATTTCTTCTACCAAGAACTATATATGAGTTGTAATGTATGTGAGTGAACACCTTCTTGTAAGAAAAAGAATGTTGGGAATTTATGGAGAATGGGTTCTAAGAGCATGAACTTGTAAAAATAAGAGAAAGAAACACACACACAAATGGAGCATTGTTCTATATAATGTCTTTCAATCTCCCCCAAAAGTGAGGTGGGTGTGTATCCAAGTTGTGACTTGGCTTGAGACTACTCGTTGGGAATCATGATTTCCCTTAAACCAAAACCTGCAGGTGTTAGCCAAGAATCTCATAGCCAAAAATAAGGATCCAGTAAAAATAATTAGTTCATGTAGCTAAACATATTGGAACATTGATTTATCCAATATCCAACAAACTCAAGTTTAAATTTAATAATAGAAAGATTAATGGCAAAAAAAACCTAGCTAGCATATAATACCAACTTGGTGAGATTTCCTCCTCAAAACAATATTTTCCGCATCAACCAGTCAGTCACTCTTCGCAGGTTCGAGTTCGATAATTTCATGTTTTCAATTCATTTTTATGTACTATGTAGCATATAACCTCAATGCCATGGATCTCATCAAGAGCTAAAGGCATGAAGGTTAACCTTGTCCTCAACTATAGCGATCCTCTACCTTCCGATACAGTTGACCCCAGAGACGCTCTGAAAACTCTCTACTTAAAAACTCTCCACTGCTGGCTTCAATTCGAAATCAATGTTTGTGTCTACAAATGGAGAACGTACCTTTTCACCTAATGGTTTTACCTTTTCACGACCCTATCACAGACCCTTTCTTCCACAAATCAAATGGACATAAAAGATGATAATAACTAGCAAGGAACAAGCCAAGGAAAACATCAAAACCAGCACAAACCAAAAGGATGCAGCTGAGAGGGCAAGTGTGGTCTACAATTACTAGGGTTTCTGGATGTGGGCCAGAAAGATATTTCTAAGAAATTTTTCTTTATATACAGCCAAAAGCCATTAATTTCATAAGATTTTAATGGTTCTTCATGTGTGTCTCGAATTGATATTTTAACAACCATTAACCATAAGATCTACACCATCCTAGAAATGTCATAAGAGGTTTCTGGAATAGGAAACGGTTTTCACAAATTCGTAAAGTAAACAATATGGGTCTCACACAGTCCACCTGAAATTTGGTCTTTAATAACAAATGAACATAGGGCACGCGCATTTATACGGATCTCTCATTGAATAGTAAAGGTCACAGACATATATCATTTCACAACAATGAGCAACATAAACGTTGAAAAAATCAAAAGGAAACTACATTTGCTGTAATCATGTAACGCAACTACTCAATGCAGTATCAATATTGGAAAACATAAGAACCTGTAGGCCCGCACGAAAAGAGCGAGAAACGGGATTTTTCCTCTCAGTTTTATCATTAGCCGCAGTGGTGGATTTTCCCTTCTGCGGGACGTTCGCACCTTTGACGGATTGATTTCCTTTCGGTAGGCCCTTGGCACCTTTGCCAGATTGATTCTCTCCCACAACCATTGTGTCTTCCCGGTATACACGCTTGGATAATCAAGTAGATCTATAGACCTGCAAATGGCGTTTTCTTCTCAGAACACACTTTACATGGGTTACATGGGTTGCTGAAAAGAAAACAACTAAATAGAGCAGTATAATCAAGTAGATCTATAAACCTGGAGTAGATGGGTATAAACGCTTGTATAATCAAGTAGATCTATAGACCTGCAAACGGCGTCTTTTTCTCAGAACACACTTTACGTGGGTTGCAGAAAGGAAAACAACTAAATAGAACAGTATAATCAAGTAGATCTATAGACCTGCAACTGGCGTCTTTTTCTCAAAACCCACTTTACATGGGTTACAGACATCTCCCACTCTTGGATAATGCAGAAAAGAAAACAGCTAAATAGAGAAGTGCGAACGTGCAAAAATACTACTAGTATTTGATCATGAAAATAGTAGATAAAAGACATGAATAAGTACCTTGAGTTTTCAGAGGTGGCGATGTGCACCTTTCTTACTGTCCGCTCTTCTGAGCAATCAACAATGGTGTTGGTCTCTTCTTATCTCTTCATTTATAGATCCTCTATAATTTCCGGAGTGATTATATATATATTTATATTTCAAGATTGGGCAGGGATTCTAGGGTAAAAGTATTTTAATGGTAAATCTTTTTACTTATAGATCTTCTATAATTTCCCTAGTGATTATTTTATATATATATATATATTCTCTAAGATAAGTGAATTATATATATATATTAAGATTGGCAGGGATTACGTTATGCTAGGGTAAAAGTATTTTAATAATAAGTCTAAGTTTAAAATATTTTTTATTAAATTAAAAGTATTTTTTAAAAAATATATAAAAAAACGTTAAATAATTTTGAATGATTATTATATACAGATAATAATATTTCAAGTGTTGTAAATATGGTAAGGATTTATGGGCTTAAAAGTATTTGAGGTAAGTCCAAGTTTAAAATTTTGAGAGTATAATATATATATAAATATATATAGATAATATATATATAGTAGTTGTATATAGAAAATTGGGTAGGGATTGGAGGGGTAAAAGTACTTTAAGGGTAAGTCCAAGTTTAAAATACTTTCCTCTTCTTTTTCCCTTTGAAAAAATAGTAATTTTCATTAATATTAAGGAAAATTACATGTTGTAAATGTTGAGTGCATATGTAATTTAAGAGGCTATATGGCTGTCAAAAAATAGAAGCAAATATGTAATAAGATCTCCACACATCTAGATATGTTTCTATTTTGTTCTCAAAATTTAGATTAATTTTCTTAACATGTAGCTCTAAATATATAAGTAAAAAGGTAATTAACAGTAAATAAAGTTGCATATCATATAGTAAGAGATTAATTTTCCTAACATGTAGCTGTAAATATATAAGTAAAAAGGTAATTAAGAGTAAATATCATATAGTAACAGAAGTTGAGCCCGAGCACCATGATCCATATAAGGGTGATGGTAATATTGGGAGCACCATGATCCATACAAGGGTGATGGTAATATTGGGAGCACCATGATCCATACAAGGGTGATGGTAATATTGGTAGTGCTCTACATCCTTTTGTTCTTGTATCATCACGTGTCGCGTGGGGGCACCACTGCCTCTTTGGAAAGTTGGTGAGCCAGTGAATTTTGTAGTTCCCTATAGATATGACGACATACAAAAATGTCAAATATTGTTATATATCTATGGACCTCATCCAAATGTGCCACAGAGTGTGAGCATAACATATTGTTGTTTTGTTTATCCAATTGCATACAATTTTTGAGTCCCCAAACACTTGTAAATTCCTGTAGTTTTTCCTATAGCAAATTGAATGAGATGTTTTGTTGTGATGAGCTCTACATAGTTATTTGTTCCTCCTCCAAGTCCCATTTGTATATGATAGTGATGGGAGTTAGTTAATTAAAGTACAACACCTCCCCCACCCCCTACTACTTGTGCTAATCCATCAAAATATGCTCAAGGCTAGGTCTGATCTATGGTTTCTGGAATGATGTGTCTCGGAAGTGTATGATCTTTGTCTTTAGGAATATTACTTTAACTAGCCAAGATTCTGGCTGAAATGGTGAACAAGTGAGGGCCAATATCCTTGAAGATGTGGCGATTTCAGGAAATCTAGATTTCCAAGCTAAAGAGAAGGGGGATTTTCCTTGTTTTCGATGGGGATGTTGTTGTCCACCAAGTGGTCCAAACCTCCCTCATAGCTTGACCCCTCCATGTGTTTAGAGTAGGGGTGTGGGAGAGAGTAGCATTCCAAAGGTTAATAGTGATGGAGCAGGTAAGAAATAGGTGTTCTACCATTTCTATACTGTCTTTGCATAGAGAGCACAAGAAGGGCCCATGTTGTCCTCTCTTGATCATGTTGCCTCTGGTGGCGATTTTGTGTTTCAGAATTGACCACATGAGTAGTCTTGTTCTAGGGGGGGCTTTGAGCTTCCACATACCTTTCCACTATATATCAATTTTTTGTGGTCTATGTATATTTGAGAGGTGTATATATCCCTCTTTGGGTGAGTACAGACCATTTTTAGCAAGTGCCCATATAATCTCATCCTCCCCTTCCAAAATTTTGATATGAGATTCAGTTAGAGGCACTATGTAGTCTAGCCAATGGTGATTCCATGGATGAGGTATGAGTAGACTGTCGGAAAATTTCCAAGCTTGATGTAGGAAAGTAGATCTCTAAATGTCCGTAATGTGGCTGATGTGGATGATGCCAAACTCTATGAGATAGTGCTTTAGTCCTCCTCGTAATAAATTTGCGTTCCCACATCCAATCCAAGGGTCAAGGCCAATGTGAACAAATGTGGTAGCATGAATTCTCCAAGTGAGCCCATCTCGGATAAGTGACAATGATTTTAATACTACTTTCCAAATATTCAAGATCCCTATTTTGTTCCAGCTTGTCTGTTTCAGCCAATCCATTGGGCTTAGTGGATCTATGTATTTGGAGGAGGCTACTTTGGTCTAGAGACTATTAGTTGTGATTAATTGCCATGTTAGTTTGGCCACGAGTGCTAAGAAGAAATCTTCCATTGTTTTAATACCCAAGCCTCCATCCCATTTTTCCCATGTAAAAATCCTCCCTATTTGTTTGCCTTCCCATAGGAACCTGCAACAGAGATTTTGTAATCTTGTTAGGATTCCTCTTGGTATCTAAGCTAGAGACATCCATTACACTAGAGTGGCCTCAAGAACAACTTTGATGAGCACTAGTCATCCGACCCTGGAAAGATACTTATGATACAATATATTAAGTCTCCTTTCTAGTTTTGAGATCAACCATGTCCAATCAACTATTTTGTAGCCTAATGGATTTAGTGTGTAGCCCATGTGCCTGAGTCCTTCTTCCATCTGTACCAAGGTGAAGGGAAAACTTTGTAGAGAAAACTCGATCTCATGAGGGGAGAAATCAGATATAGTGAGAGTGGATTTTGAGTTATTAATGGCCATGCTAGTTGCAATTTGAAATAGGTTGATAGAGAGTTGTATGGTAATCAAATCTCTAATTCCACCTATGAGGAAGATCACCATATCATCCATAAAGAGGAGGTGCGTTATAATGCACATGTCCATGATTTTGATTCCCATTAGCCTGCCTGTGAGATGCATATTCTTGATAAGTCCGATGAGCCCTTCCATTGCCAGTAAAAAGAATAAGGAAGAAAATGGGAAACTTTGCTTGAGTCCTCTTTTGAGATTGAAAGAAGGGAGACGCAACTCAATTTATCAAAACACTAAAGGATATATTTATGATACAACACATAATCCATTTTATGACTCCCACAGGAAATCCTAAATCTCTTAGGATCATTTTGATATATAACCAACTTACCCGATCAAACGCTTTAGATAGATCATCTTTGAGGATCATCCCTTTGATCTTCTTTGTCTGTATTGATTTCAATACTTCTTGGGTTGTTCCTATTGCTTCATGAATTTGTTGATCTTGTAGAAAGGAAAACTATTCTCAAGAGATGTGGGTGGAGAGAATGGGTCGGAGGTGATTTGAAATGATTTTTGAGATGATTTTGTATATGCAGTTGTACACGGATATGGGTCGAAATTCATTGAAGGTTGATGGGTTTTTTGATTTAGGAATGAGGGCTCTTGTCCCTCTTAAACCATTTCAGGGTAGCCTCCAGTTCCACAAGAGTGAATTCTCTATTGAGGTCCATAACATTCTCTTGGTCAAAAAACTGAGGGAAGAGTTGTGCTACTCTTATGACTTCTGCAAGGGTGGCATTGGGAGGAGCTTGATAGACTTGTTCAAAATGAGAGGTGGCGAGAGAGGCCAAATGAGGGAAGGTACCCACCTCAATATCCTGCTCATTTTTCAATTTCCAGATAGTGTTGATCACCTTTCTTCCATTTGCAAATTGGTGGAAGAATTGTGTGTTATCATATCCCTCCTTCATCCATATTGCTCTACTTCTCAATCTCCATGATTCCTCACTCTCTTTGAGGATGTTTCCCCTTTTTGTTATTAATGTATTGAGCTTATCCTTATGTTCTTTTGATATAAAATGTACCCCGCATTTATCTTCCATATCAGAAATTTTTTATTCAATTTCTCTTACATTTTGTTCTTCTTATACCCTCTTGTGATGAGCCGAGGTCTTAGATAACTTCTTCATTTCTTTTAGGTTGTTAACGAAGCCTTCAGTAATGTTCCTCCCATGAGTAGGTGGATGGGCCTTCCAAAATTCAATGAATAAACAAGTATATGTAACATCCTTCAACCAGGTGGAGTTGAATTTGAAGGGAGCTTGAGGTTTGTTTATTACTCCCTAAACATCAAGGTATATCGGCACATGGTCAGACAAACCCCCAGAGCCAACCATTGCTGATATGTAAAGCCTCTCTCCAAGAATCGTTCCTTGATGAGGAAGCAATCGATCCTTTTGGCTAGGCTATTCTCCCCACATCTTCTATTCCTCCAAGTC
>APFE030675653.1:0-56582 GCA_000404065.3 Pinus taeda
GACCTCAGGTATGCCCCTCTCACCCTAGAAGTAGTTATTTATAGCATAAACGGTTGTGTGTGTGTGTGTTTCTTAACTTAGATAATTTTCAGTCTGCTAAAGTTCCACCCAAGAACCTTAGGGGATAATTTCCCGCAACACACAGTGAGCAACTAACTCCTCATGTAAATAAATTTCAGGATAAAATGATAGTTCAAGGGAATTAAAAAATATCCACTATAATTCATAAGGCTCACCAATAATTTTCCCAAGAAAAAGAAGAGCTAGAAAAAACATTATATCACAGAGCCCAATGTTTTTATTATTTTCCAAATATATTTATCACCCACATGTGATCAGATATAAACTCAATAATTTATATTTTGAGAATCGTACTCCCGAAAAGTAACTCAACCTTGAGAAAATTCTACCCATGAGAATTAGGTTTTATAGGAGAAAAATATTAATCCCAAATAAAGGACGAGAAAAGATAGTGTTTTAGAGAGGGGACGAGAGTAAAAGTAGAATATGCCAATGTTATTGATCATTTTCATGGAATCATTAATAAAGTTCAACTATATTTATTATTTTCATGGAATTGTTAATAAAGTGAAAGTATTAGAACATCAAATACTAGTTGATCACGAATTGTCAGGGTACATATCACTAGCTGACAAGGTACAATATTTGAGATATTTTAAATCATTTGATGCCCATGAAAGTATATTTGCATGGAAATGATCTATATTTGATCAATATATTCAATTTCTTGCACTAAATACTTATCAAACAACATTCCCTATGACTTCAACACCAGCACCTGCAATAGCACAATCATCTTAATCATCTTCACAATGACATAAATTCAATTTCATTGAGCCAAGCTTTTAGGATTGGGTCTCTCTTCTGAACAACAATATCACACTCAGGAATTTGAAATTGAATGTTCCAATCAGTCAGCGAGGGAAGGGAAAATAAGAGGAATTAACATTTCAAATCTTGCAGATGTAATTCAAGAAGTTCTATTTGACCACAAAACTAGATCTTCTAATTAGCCAACCACCCCTCTGGACAAAATTTTATTTCATTATAAGGATTTACATTTTTTATTTTATGGTGTATCAAATTTTGTACAAATTTTGTAAGACTCCAAATCTTCTTGTCTTTGTCATAAAGAATGAATTAAGAGTAGGGAAGATGTTTAGGGGCTAGTCGACTTAGTTGACCATCCCAAACAATTCTATAATTGATATTATAAAGTCAATCAACTCTCTAGTCGATTCAAGATTCTAAGTTAGATAGGCTAAATTGGTTTCGACTTAAATTATTGCGATTATCTTGACATAATATATATATATATATATGGAAATGTATGCATCATTGTATCTGTTGTGATTGTCTTCTCAAGACAATATAATATAAAGTAACAATCTGTTGGTTCTCTCCTACATTGTTTCTCTTCTTCTATTCCTATGTTCTTTATCTTCATGTGATTTCTTGTTTTCCTTTCTCCTAGTAACTAATGGTCACTGTCTACTACACTACAATAAGTATATATCATTTTTTTGGAATATTTTACTAAAAACTAAAATACTGTAAAATATTGGTGCGTTGTTTAATGAATCGTAAAATGCTATGAAATATTTGTGAATCATTTGCTTCATTATAAAACCTTGTAAATTATTGGTCAATCCATCATTTAATCTTTACATCATGTTATTTTTCCTTCTTATGCACTAATTCTCTAATAGAAAAATAATTATCAAATTACTTCGCTTCAAATAAACCAACATTGTTAGGATTTGGTGGTTCATCACCATATATAACTTTTTTCAACTCCTCGGTGTGTAACTATTATAATAAATATTTTGTTTTATTCTTCAATCAAAACTCTAATAATTGTTTATCAGTACACAATTTTTTGATTTTACAAAAAATGCACAATGAGATTGACTAAAAGACAAAATATGTAATGAAAGTTAATATCTTATATGATAAAAAAAATAAATTATCACAAACTCATTATAAGGCCACAGTTTTCGAGTTCAAAAATATAGCGCACAAAGAAAAATGTTCATTACTTAGTATAACATGTTACAAAATAATTATCATTAAAGGATTTCAACTTCAAAAATGAAATACAGTATGAAGATCCAAGAATGAATGAAGGGACCCAACTAGAGCTTTTAACGACCATTCCTTACAAGGGAGAATGGTGTAAGGTTAAAAATAAGAAATTGAGAAAAGGGTGATATGTTTACCACTATTTTGGAGTTGTATTTTTGGTCTTTGTGATCACCAGTTTTTATTGTCGTGATTGAATGCATTGTCAACATCTACAACATGTAATTTTATTTTCATTAATAAAATTAAGATTTTTCGTGAGGAAAAAAAATATATTAATTAAAAATAATTATAAAAGAATATGATTTTCATACACACATTGAATAGTATAGTGGTGGTTACCCAAAAAAAAAAGAAAAAAAAACTTTGTCATTCATGGTGTCATGGTCAATTACTGAAATATGTGAAATTTTATTAAATTGAACATGGATAGGTTAATGAAAGCATTCAATTCATTTGAAGTGTATCTCTTGTATTGGATACTATGGATTCTTGAAATCATCATAGAAGTTATTTGTATCAAGTTTATAGACAATTTGTTTAGTGAACTTCCATATGGTATATTATAATGAAAGTTTTTTGCATGTTTTGGAATTCATAGACACAGAAACACAAACAAGAGCAAAGACAAACAAGTAAATACATTACATAAAATAAAAACACAAACATTTAAAATCCTATCATCATGAAACACCCATTTGTAACTAATTGTAAATACTTATAAAATAATTTTATTCTCAAATATGCATTGAATAATGATACTTACAAAAAAAATCCATGGTCATTTGCAAAAATAAATGAAATTTTGTTAAACTAAATCCTAATTTTAACATATATAGGCTAATACACATTCAATTAATCGGAAGTGTAATTCTTGGATATTATATTTTTTCTTTGAAAAATCATCACAAATGTGACTTGTATCAAGTCAATAGACAATCTGGGCAATGACCATGATACAACATATTCTAACAATTTGGGAAATGACCATCCATAAAAGACTACTACAGTAAAAGCAACCATCTAATAATGCAAGAATTTACATCTAGTTTGTTCATTAAATATCTAATTGTAGCATGATTAGTGTGCACAAAGGTTTGATAGCCTGTGATATAATGTTTGAGTTTGTTTAGGGAATGCACGAGAGCTAGGATTTCCTTCTTGATCACTATATAGTTTAACTATGCCTTTGACAAGTTTTTTCTTCTAAAGTATATGGCATAAGGTAACTTTTCATCAATTTGTCCTAAGGCTGCCCTTATTGATTTGTTTGAGGAATCTGTATGAATGTGGAAAGGTAGGGCCCATTTTCCGCTTCTCAGAATTGGGGTAGTCATGAGCTTGCTCTTCAAGGTATCTAGGGCTTCTTGATAGTTTTCCAACCATATGAACTTGACATATTTTCCTAAGAGGCCAAACAAAGGAGAGGCTAGCTTGCTGAAATCTTTAATGAATCTCCTGTAATACCCAACTAAGCCTAGGAAGCTTTTGACATCTCTCACCTTTTGAGGAGGTGGGACCCTTTGGATGATGACAATTTTGTTGGTGTCCACCTGTAGTCCTTGCTGAGATATTGCATGACCTAACATTGTCCCTTCAGTCATCAAAAAAACACATTTTTCCAAACTAAGCGATAGGTTCATCTCAATACACTTGTCTAGAACTTTTCCTATGTTAGATAAAGCTTCCTGAAGGTCAAAGCCATAAGGAGTAAAGTCATCCATGTATATCTCCACTGCATCATGAACTAATTCAAAGAATATACTCAATACCTCTCTTTGGAAAGTGGCTGGAGCGTTACACAAACCAAAAGGAAGGACCCGGTATGGAAAGGTACCCCAAGGACAAGTGAAATTGGTCTTATCTTGGTCTTCTGGGCTGATTTGAATCTGATTGCACCTACTAAACCCATCTAGGAAAGAGAAATAATTTTTCCCTGCCAGACCGTCTAACACTTGATCTACGAAAGGTAAAGGAAAATGGTCCTTTTTAGTGGCTTTGTTCAGTTCTTGATAGTAGACACATATTCTCCACTTACCATTTTTCTTTGGAACTAGCACCAAAGGAGAGACCCATTCATTGTCAGAGATGGGATAGATGAATCCTGCATCAAGCAATCTCTGTAGTTCTTCCTTAAAAAGATCTTTAAGTGCTGGATTCATCCTCCTTTGAGGCTACCTGACTGGATTGCAATCCTCCTTGATGTATATATGATGAGTCCATACTAAAGGGTGCACTCCCTTCATCTCATTATAACTCCAGGTGAAGGCATCTAGGTGTTTTCTCAACAGGCTACACAGTTCCTTTTCCTGGGAAAGGATAGGGATAGATTGATTTTCAAGGTTCTTTCTGGGTTGAACTCTATATTCTTAACACAGAGAGAAGTGGAGTCGGGCACACAGAGATCAGTTGAAGGGTTGTTTTGGGTTTTTCTTACTATGTCCTCTAATGGTGATACACTGGGAGGTGGATTCTGAATCATATTTTCAATCATATCATCCTCATCTTGTTGTTTCCCCCCATGGCGATTTCTAATGCACAAAGCGGTCTAGAATAGACTTCATCCTCATCTTCCTCCTCCAACAAGAGAGGTAGATCATGTTCTAGCAAGGGTTGGGTAGGAGGATAGAGGATTAATAGCTTAGACATATGCCCATTCTTTATGGCCATGTTCCTAGCTCAATAGCTGATGTAGGCATCGATGGTAGCCAACCATGGTCTTCCCAGAATGAGAGGATACCCAGTGAGCTTTTCCTTTGGCTGGAGAAATAAGAAATCAGTAAGGTACTCCTAAGAACTAATAGAGTCCATCACATATTCCACAATCCGCTCAGGGGTCACGGTGGAGTGGCCTACTAGTTGTAGCACGGTCGTGGTCTTCCTCAAGAAGCCCTAGAGGTTAAGTTTGATCATTGTGTCCTTTGTCATAACATTAATGGCAGCTCCCAAATCAATCAAGTTATGTGGGATCATGGTGCTATTGATGTGGACATCAACTAATGGGCTTCTAGGGTCCAGATATTTTGGACAGATTACCTACCCTAACATCAGGTCGGATAGTTGACCTATGACATTGTTGGTTGGGGCATCTATCTTACGCCTTCTTGGATGCCTAAAGCACTTCTCTTTGATCAACCTATTGTATATAGGCACATCTTTTACGGCTTGAAGAGGTGGTATCTTCACACATAATTGTTTCAATTCTCCCAGGAGCTTAGCTTCTTCTGGGGTAGGCTAGACTGTCACAGATAGTCTCTTAGGAAAAGGTGGAATTTCTTTAGGTTCACTTTCCTCTTTATCTTCCTCAACCTCCCTTGCTGGATGCTAGCTATCAGGTAGAACTTTCCCAAATCACAAGTTAATTTCCTAAATCTCCATAGCATATGTTGGGCATAATGGTTCCCCACTATACACTTGTTGAGCCTATCTATTGTTTAGGTTCATATTTGGCTAGGCAGGCATTTGGGGTTGCTTTGGTTGAGCAGGAGGTAATGGTTGTGGTTGGGCAAGTGGTGGAGGCAAAAGAGTGGGAAGAGAGTTGTATTAGGGCCTCCAACACTCATGAGGTGCATTCTACTAAGGTTGTGGCTGAGCATAGGATTGAAATGAATGGGTGGCTAGTTGGGCATAATATTGAGATGTAAAGGACCAAGGAGGAGGTGTGGACTAGGAAGGATGAGTAGGGGGCCCCAAGAAGGTATGCTATTGACTTGGTTGAGGTTTTAGTATGCTTGAGATTTCCCTTTCATCCCCTGCTAGTATGGTTTAGGTCCATGCAGCCTCCTTTGGTTTATGTAATAGAGTTGTTCAGTGACTCCCTCAGCCCCTCGATATACAGCTTTAAGTCTAGGTAAGGAAGGACACTTATCTGTAGAATGATTTTCTCCACAAACTGAACAAACCTCTATAGAGTTCAATGGGCATTCATTCCTAGGATGCCTCCTGGTGCATCTAGGGAAACAAATGGCCAAAGCCCTCTCTACTTCATCTTGTTTCCTTTTGATATGTAAGGTATCCATTTGCATGGCAAGATTCTGTAGCATCTCACTCTTGAAGTCTTCCAACATGTTTCCAATTTCTCCTTTAATGGATGAGTTAGAGGAAGAGGTACTAGCTATGGGTTGAATCCCCCTACCTTTCTTTCTGGCTACTCTAGAAAGGTTTCTAAAAACATTCTTTATGTCCTCATAGGATAGTTGGTAGATGTTTCCCCTGGCCAGTAGATGGAGGGTGTCTAAAATATCTTCTGGAATTCCCCTGAGCAGGACCAGCTTCAAAGACTCAAGGTCAAGTGTAGACCCGACCCTTTTGTAACTGAGCTAAAACCTCTCTTCATAGTCCTCCAGGGACTCATCACTTCCTATGGTCATTCGAAAAATTTCTTCTTTAGTATCTTTGGACCTAAAATAGTCTTGATACTTGTTGTTAAAGGCTTCCTACATTTGAGCCCAAGTTATGATGCTATTGCCATGTAACCCCATGAACTAGCATAGTGCTACATCCTTGAGAGTAGGAGGGAATAGTTTCAACTTTTTCTCATCTTCTCTAGAGTCATAGGTTCGACAGATAACAATAAACTCAAACAAAAAGTTGTCAGGATCTTCTGTAGTCAGACCATGGAAATGAGGTAGGGTGAAAGGGCCAATATTCTTCATTTTGGTGTCCCCATGGTCTCCTGAATTAGAAAGGTACCCTCTATTCTCTCTCCATTTCCCCTAGCATTTCTGCTTTCAGCCATTGGCTCCAAAGGAATGCTTTCTTCTTCTTCTTTCCCTATATATTCTTCAAATATGTCTTGCTATTCACCTAAGGGTTTTTCTTGATCATAGTTGCCAAAGAAGAGAGAAGGTTGGCTGTGTGAAGTAGTGGGGGTGTTGGGAAAATTTTTTCCTGAGTTATCTCTATTCCTACGAGGCATGAAATGAAATATTTTTGGTTGTTTTTTGTTTCTTTTTCCCCACACTAATAGTACCTGCAGAAGCTGAAATTGATTGAACAAAACAAATTGCAACTAGCTGAAATGAAATTTGCAGAATTGAAGAGGAAAGCAAAGAAATGTAAAACTTGAAAGAAGAGAAATGACTAGTCTACTTTGGTGGAAATGAAATTTGCATAATTTAAGAGGAAAGCAAGGAAATGCAGAACTTGAATGAAGAGAAATGACTAGTTTGCTTTTGTTGAAATAAACTATTAGGAGAATGTTGCAATAGAAAATATAAGAAAGCAGTAATCACAGAATACTCCGACACTTCCCCAGCAACAATGCAAAAAAGTGGTGAGCACGAGTATTGCACCAATAATGCTGCAACTGTTAGGCTACCTACTTTACTCTTATCAACCCGGTAGTTCATAACAAACTTGGAAGCATCAGTGTTGTATAATTCTTACTACAGGGAAATTTGAAGTGAGGAGTAATAAATGAGGGGTATTCCCTCCTATAAGTCCTCTCCTTTGTCAACTTCGAGTTATTTCTGCCATTTGTCCATTGGATCCTTGACATTGACCTCAAAACTCATCAATAATCTGCATTAAATACATGTTAGACCACATGGCACAATAACTAACTCAACTTACTCTATAAGCATAAATATAATAAAAAAATAATACAATAAGCTAAGAGAATGGTTGATTTGACTAGGTTAGGAGGTAAAATGATCCCATATAATTACCCATTTATGAGGCTCATCACATGCGAGTGTGGAGAAACACAAGACTAGATTTGTGGGAAGACGATTCTCTTAGTTGGAGGGAATTGATTATGATGAGAATTTTTCTCTTGTAGCAAGGTACTCATCAATTAGATATATTCTATTACTTTTAGCATATATGAGATGGAAGATACATTAGATGGATGTAAAGTCAACAGTCCTCAATGACATGATTGAGGAAGAGGTGTATTTTGAGCAGCAAGAAGAATTTGAGACCTTCAACAGAGAGCCGCATGTGTGGAGACTCAAGCAAGCATTGCATGGATTGAAATAAGCACCTCGTCTCGAGCTGGGCTTCACCAATAGTGAAGTAGATGAAAAAATTTACCATACTGTGGTTGAAGATAGATTGTTGATTATTGTTTTATATGTCAAAGATTTGAGTTTGATAGGTGATGAGAAGTTGATCAAGTCTTACAAAGAGGATTTTACAATATATTTTGAGATGAAAGACTTGGGGCTAATACATTACTTTCTTTATATGGAAGCATGGAAAAGAGATGAGGAACTCTTTGTCTCTCAGGGCATGTATGCCAACAAGATACTAAAGAAGTTCCACATGGAGAGAAAAAAATGCATGGAGATTCCTTTAGCTAGTAACTAGAGGAAAGAGGATGCTACTTCATGTGTAGTAGTTGAGGCTACTATCTATAGAAATATTGTGGTTTCACTTATGTATTCGGTGAAAACCTGACCATACATTTGTTTTGCAGTCAACCAACTTAGGCAAGCCATGGTTATTCAAACTAAATTATATTGGAAGGAAGCTAAAAATATGTTGATATACCTGAGATGCACGACTCCGTTTGGTAATTCGTATAGATAGACAGAGGGAGTGAAGCTTTAAGGCTTCACAAATGTAGATTGGGCAGGGAGTCCATCCAACATGAAGATTACATTACAGGAATCTTCAGTATTGGGTCAGTATCAATTTCTTGGTATAAGAAGAACCAGAGAGCAGTTCATATCAACTCAACAGAAGTATAGTACATGGTTTTTAGTCAAGTAGCTTATGAGGCTATCTGGATGAGGAATATTCTTGTTGGTTTGTTTGGTCAACAGATGGATCCAAAAATTATTTATTTTGACAATCAGAGTTGTATCAAACTCTATGAGAAATCTAATTTTTCATGATTGGTCCAAGGATATTGACATCCAATACCACCATCTCCAAGATTATGTTCAGAGGAGAATCATGTTGCTCGAATACATTAGTACAGAGGAGTATGATGCAAATATTTTTCCAAAGGCATTGTCAAGATGAAAATTCAAGTTTCAGAGAGGCACGATCATGGTAGTAGATAATCTCTTTCTCGTTGAGAGGGAGTTTTAAAAATAACAACAAGAAAATCCTAATTTAATTTCTCCTTGACTTAAATTGGGAATTAATTTGTAATTCCATTCTCATGGAAACTTGTAGTAATTAACTAAGTTAAGTTGACTTAGTTGGCTCAGTAAATTCAAGTTGGAAGTCTATCTAGAGTCATGTAGAGTGATCCTCGAAATTTAGGGGCCCATGTTGAGTTCTTATTGAGTTGTAATTATTTAATTCATTTTAACTCAGTTAAATTTAGTTAAACTAGTTCTAAATATTAGAGGAAATAGTGAGAGGTCAAGTGAATTAAATTGGATTTAATTCATATGTAATGATCAATAAGAAAACTCAGAATTCACTCAAAATAGCTCATGCATGTCACTTCAGAGGAAGACCCAGTTGATATTAGACTTCAAGGACATTGTACTATCAGTTGTATAATTTTCTAAGTTATACAAATGGTGCATGCAATCAGTAGAATTCGTATGAACGGATTGCGTAGTTGTGGTGATGGATTTTCCCAATTAAATGTGGCCCAATTCCCTAGGAAACTACACAATGAAGTAGGAGTTTGGAAAACAACAGATTTGTCCAAGTATTGGATTGAGTTGGTTTGTGAAGCAATGAGATAATTTGTACTTGTGTAGATATTTTTCAGGTTGAACAAGCATTATATTTTCTACTGAGATATTTTCGTCAATGAAATAAACAAATAGTAGGGTTTTTAGCTATTACTTTCCCCAGTAAAAATATTGTGCTATGTGTGATTTAAATTATTCCTTTTTTGCTTCGTGATTTCATCGAACAATTTTTGTTTTCGCTCATGAGTAGAGTAGATTCAAGTCTTTTGTTCTAGCATATTACATAAGTAATTTAAATCTACTGCCCAACCTCTCTACAACATCAATCCTTCCAATTTTTTGAATTAATATTGAATTTAGTTGAAATCAATGATTTTCACCTCAGGTTAGGGTAAAAAACTTATAATCATCCACCTCTTGTCATTATTGAAGATTATGAAAGTGTTGAACCCAAAGGGAATACTGAGATCAAGAGGAGGAATAGAATGCAGAAGAACAACAAGCAACAAGGATTTCATCTCCTTTCCCACCATTTCCACAAATATTGGAAGATAAGAAGCCCATTAAGCTACAACCACTTTGTCGGACGGGCTTAGAAATATTTATGTAAATATTCTCCTTCTTAGAGCCATAAAATTAAATGCCAATTTACAAAAACTTCAGCAAGGAATCATGTATCAAAGGGATAGGAATAAAGAAAATGAAGCATCCTACCATTCATGTATGGGACAACTTTTTGATATCATGCACGAGAAACCTACACATCCAAAGTATGTTCAGCCCACAAGTCCTCTTGTGATTATCTATATATATGATACTTCCATTAATAAAAAATTTGATCGACAATGGAGTATCTATTAATGTCATCATCAAGGGCACTATGTTTATATTAAACTTTCAGTTATCTGTTAGGCACAATCCCATTATTTGCAGCTAGCAGATACCTCAATTATATGTCTAGAAGGAATATTGGAAGATATAAATGTATCCATTGATTCATGGGAGTACCCATCTTATTTAATTGTCTCACACACAAAGAAAAATCTCAGTGGTTACCCTCTTACATTGGGTGGGCCATGGTTGGCTACAAAAGACACTTATATAGGGTGCAGGGAAGGAGAAATGGCAATAGAAAATGGTTACTCTACAAATAAGTCCACACTTAAACCACATGCCAAACCTTCCTTGGATGAATAAAATAAAATGTGGGTATAATAAGATGGGGATGGCCCACTTTTCCCCATTCTAAAATTTGATAGAGATCTTTCTCTCATAAAAATTGAAGAAGAAACTAGTTCTCAAATTTTATGCAAAATTTGTATAACAATCCATGTCCCTTTTAGTCAGGTCACTTAAGATTTCTCATTTTTGGTAGTATATCACTTGGAAAACCTATGGTGACTAACTTTTTTATCACCTAGTCACTAATTTCTCTTTTTTTACTAGTTCTTCCTTAACCTCCTACAAGGTAATTTCCTTCATCAAAGTCGTGTTTTGATCTTCAATGACCAATCTTATAATATAGGCCATTATCTTTCTCAATGGATTGTAATATATTAGGGTTAGGTTTTTTAAGGAGATTTTTGTAGAATGAAGTAATTTCATTTTCAATATCCCTATGATAAGAGAGTTGATGTCCATTCTGAATGGTAAGTGAGAAGATACAATTACAATTCTTGTGTTTCAACATTGGTCTGTGGAAAAACTGAATGTTCTTGTCCCCTTCGTTGAGCCATGAGATCCTCGATTTTTGCCTCCATAAAGTATCCTCTTGCTTCTATAATTCCTCTATCCTTTTAAGAACCTGCCCCCCCTCCTTCTTTGAAAAATATTTAGACCACCCTTAAAAGTGACATTTTTTTTTGAATGCATTCCATTTCAATTTCCATATTTTGTTTTTTCTTGAAGGTGTTGACCAATTTTTAATTAATCCTTTTAGATTTTTTAACTAATGTTGAACGTTGAATATGGGGAGAGGCTTGGATTATCCATGTCTCACTAATACTGCTTGGACTTCTCCACAAAGGATGGATCTATTAATAAAAAACTGTCAAATATGAATGGTCAATTTTAAGCACCTTCTTTGACTTCCAATTCTAGCACTATAGGCCACTCGTCTCGTTAGCTTTTAGTACCTTCTTTGAGGTCCAATTTTAACAATATTGGTGAGTGGTCCATGGGATAACTCGAAAGGATTGAAGCTTCCAAAAGGAGGTATTTTTCCAGCAATGATTTCGAGATAAGAAACATGTCGAGATGATAGGCTATCTTGTGCCTACCTCCTTTACTCTTGTCCATGTATAAATTCCATTTACCGTTTCTATCTAAGCTAAGTGAATGTTCTTAATTACATCTTTGAAGGAATGTGGAAGGTAATCATATTGATGTCCCCTCTAATGATGAATTTCTGATTCAAATGCAACTACTAAAGCTAAATAAGTTTGTTGAGAAAGGAAATTTTATTCGTAGTAGATGTGTCCCATATATTACGATTAAGAAACCCATATCGTTTGATATGACTTGTTGAAATTTTTTAGACAAGATCATAGGGGCTACTAACGAGTCATGAAAATTTTCTTCCACTAGAGCCTCCATGCTCGCTCTAACAACCTTTACCTCATGCTCACTCTAATAACCTTTACCTCATGCAAGATGATATTGCTAGGTTTTTCCTTATTAATTTTGTCTCTAAGTAGTCTCTATTTTCCGTTGTTTTTGACAGCCCTTATGTTCCACAAAATCACTTTCATTGAGAACGAGGTCTGGGGAAAAACACCTTTGAAAGCAAACTAATCTTGCACGAATTCGCCAAAATATTCCCTATCTATTGCATTATCTCTTGTATAGTTTTCCTCCCCGAGAATTTGTATCCTTTTATTGGTTTGAGGGGGTCTCTTGAATCCAAATAATGAGAACAGTGATGAGGATTTGTGGGAATCGACACTCTCCCCAAAAGGGTGAATTGAATGCTAAGATATGATTGTTTGAGAAGAGCCATTTGCACCTTGAAAATTAAACTCGGTCCTTGCCATTGTAGCTACTCTAGTATCTTGGAGAGGGTTTTCTCCTCTACTTCCACTTCATCCAATTCTTCTAATCTTACTAGATAACGTTTCTCCATTTTGATTTCTTCCAACATTTTCTTTACATCATGTATTTGAGGCTCCATAAGTGTCAAATCACAGGGTAAGCATTGTAGGATGATAATTGACAGTGGAAGTACTGACAATTTGGTATCCACATAAATGGTGGAAAAGATGGACTGAAGCGTTTAAAGCATCCCAGTCCATATAGAGTTTCATGGTTACAAAAGGGGCACCAATTGCTGGTGGACGAGCAAAGTGAGGTTGAGTTTCAGATAGGCAGGTATAAGGATAAAATTATCTGTGACATCATGCCGATGGACGTATGTCACATATTGCTGGGCAGGCCTTGGAAATATGATAGCAAGGTAACACACGATGGAGTGATGAATTGTTATAAATTCGAGAAAGATGGGGTCAGGCATACCCTTGTCCCTATCAAAGAAGAGAAAGGAGAAGATGAAACAAGTGAACCCAACGCATTGTTAGTGAGTGGAAAGCAGTTTTTAAAACAGGTAGAGGGTAGCGAAATAGGTTATGCTATAGTGAAGAAAACAACGACAGTTCTCTTACACACAGAAATAGCAGATTTTCCCATAGAGATGCAGCAAATGTTGGAAGAATTTACAGATATATTAGTGGATGACTTGCCAGACAAGTTTCCCCCCAAGTGGAGTATTAGTCACCACATTTATTTTATACCCGGAGCCAACTTACCAAGTAAAGTAGCCTACCGAATGAGCCCCAAGGATAATGAGGAAATCAAGAAACAGGTGCAAGAACTGTTGGATAAAGGTTTAATAAGGGAAATCTTGAGCCCATGTGCTGTGCCAACAGTCCTCGCACCCAAGAAGGGAGGAGAATGGCGGATGTGCACAGACTCAAGAGCCATCAATAAAATCACCATCCAGTACAGATTTCTGTTACCGCGTATGGATGATATGATGGACTGTTTGAGTTGGGCGGCTTACTTCTCCAAAATAGATTTGAAAAGCGGGTATCATCAGATTTGGATACAGGAGGGGGACGAGTGGAAAAAGGCCTTTAAAACAAATGAGGGACTGTATGAGTGGCTGGTCATGCCATTCAGGTTGAGTAATGCACCCAGCACATTCATGAGGCTAATGAATGAGACGCTGAAAGAATATATAGGGAAATTTGTGATAGTTTATTTAGATGACATCCTTATTTTCAGCAGGACGAAAGAAGAACACTTTCGACATGTGCGCAAAGTGTTGGAGAAACTACAGCAGAACAAACTACTGATAAACTTGAAGAAATGTACTTTTTTGCAGAGGGAATTATTTTATTTGGGATTTTTGATAGCAGAAAATGAACTAAAGATGGATCCGGAGAAGGTAGCAGCAATAGTAAATTGGCCGTCTCCAAAAAATTTATTTGAGGTACGTAGTTTTCACGGGCTGACAAGCTTCTATAGGAAGTTTATTAAGAACTTCAGTGGGATTTGTGCACCTGTGCTGGAGACCATCAAAAAGGCCAGCCAACCTTTTCGGTGGACGGAAGCAGTAGAGAAAGGTTTTCAGTTATTGAAAAGAAAGATTACTGAGAGGCCGATCCTCAGACTACCATATTTTCAGAAATTGTTTCAAGTAAGTTGCGACGATAGCGGGACAGTGATTGGGGCTGTACTCAGTCAGGAGGATAGACCTGTGGCATTTTTCAGCGAGAAGTTGAATGAGAGTAGACAGAAGTACTCCTCATATGACAAAGAATTTTATGCAGTTGTAGAGGCCTTAAGACACTGGAGGCATTATTTACTGGGGAATGAATTTGTGTTGTTCTCAAATAATTCTTCACTACAATATGTGATGCAACAACACAAAATCAACCATAAACATGCCAAATGGGTAGAGTATTTACAGAGTTTTAACTTCGTGCTGAAGCAAATTAGCGGGAAAGCAAACAAGGTGGCCGACGCATTAAGTAGAAAGGCTCTACTTTTGCAGGAGAGCGCTGCACAGGTGTTGGGTTTTGAACATTTACAGGACCTTTACCAAACAGATGTAGATTTCAGTGAAGCCTATGAGGCGTGCTAGAACCCTTTGATAAGGGGTAGCAGTCCTTGGTTGGATTATAATATACAGGAAAAGTTGTTGTTTAAAGGAGGACAGTTGTGTATACCCAATTGTTCAATGAGAGAGAATATTATTCACGAAAAACACAGCGGGGGTTTGGCTGGACACTTCGATATAGATAAGACCCTAGAACAACTTAGTCATTTCTATTTTTTGCCAAGAATGCGACGAGACGTACAATGTTTTGTGACTAAGTGTAAGGTGTGTCAATTGGCGAAGGGGCACAGAACACAGGACTATATACACCATTACCTATTCCAAGTAGGCCATGGGATTCAGTTAGTCTAGATTTTCTTTTAGGACTACCAAAAACATAGAGAGGATATGATTTAGTAATGGTAGTGGTGGACCGTCTCTCAAAAATGGCACATTTTATACCTTGCCGGAAAACCAGTGATGCCACTCACGTGGCCCACTTGTTTTTTAATGAGATTGTCAGGTTACATGGATTACCAAAAACCATCCTTTCAGACAGGGACGTGAAGTTCACGGGAAATTATTGGCATACCTTATGGAAAAAAATGAACACCCACTTAAGCTACAGTTCTGCATATCACCCGCAAACCGACGGGTAGACAGAAGTTGTGAACAGGAATTTGGGAAACCTATTACGCAACTTAGTCGGGGAGAATTCACGGATGTGGGATCGGGTGCTAGTGCAAGCGGAGTTCGCCTACAACGACTCATCCAATCGTAGAACAGGTCTCAGTCCCTTTCAGATCCTAGATGGAATTCAGCCTCGCGGAGCGCATGAGCTTCGGGATCTTGGCTTACAAGAACGACAAAGTGCAGATGGAGAGGATTTTGCTAACACAATGAGAGACTTACACGAACAGGTGAAAGCATAATTACAGGAAAGTGGTTTAAAATATAAACAACATGTAGATCTAAAGAGGAGGGAAGTTCAGTTTGAAGTGGGGGACGAAGTCCTTGCACACTTACGTAAGGAACGTTTCCCTAAGGGTACATACAATAAACTGAAGTACAAAAAGGTAGGACCTTGTAAAGTTTTACGAAAATTTTCAGCAAATGCCTACGAGATACAATTGCCACCCGGAATAGGCATTTCACCTATCTTTAATGTAGCAGATTTGTTTCCGTACACAGATGACCCCACTGAGGAAAAAAATGATGGACCCGGACAATCCACACGGAATACCCAAGAAGACGGAGAAACTTGGAAGAGACAGATGCCTTATGTTCAACCTCCTGAGATTGAAGGCATCCTCAAAACTCAGGTAGCTAGACGTACTCGGCGGAAAAATTACTTACAGTACTTGGTCAAGTGGAAGAACCATTTGATTGAGGACAGCTCATGGCTTGACGCTAGGCATAGTGGGAAAACAAGAACTTCGGTCAAGGAGCTCATGGACCGGAGTCATGACCTCTTTTTACCCCGGGAGCCTGATTCAGGAGCATCTAGCTCGCCGTAACTGGGCAAAGTCTCAACCAGGTTTGCAGGTTACTTATCAACTGGATTATTTATTTTTACATTTTCATGAGATAGTTTTCTTTTAACTTGGTTTTACAGAGTTGGTGAATTCAGGAATTTTTAATTAAATAACTAGAATTACTGTAGCTCGAACATTAGTTAGGGAATAGTTCATTGAATTAGGAGAGAAATGACAAAATGTTCATACAAATATTGTAATGTCAGGCAAATATGGTTATTAACGGTAACAAGATCTTTTTGTAACTAAATTCTATGACAGTTTGATTAACTGCAAAATCAACTGAAATGGAAGGGCATAAATGCCAAAATGTAACAGAGAAAAGGAGTTCAGCAGTTGCAGAAGAAGAGAAATAAAAACAAACAAGATACAATAAGATAGCATTCAAAACTATTTTCCATCTATGTACATTTCTACTTATCAATTTTTCATTACAGTTTGATAAAGTAACATATTGAGAATGTTGGTATAATATACTGTCCTATATCCTGAATACGAACATAAAATTTATCTCCAAGCATTGGATGTGTTTCCGCACACTGTCAAACAAAGGACCAAGAGGCATAGATAACCGAAATCCGAGACGAGTAATTGTACACAGGAGACAACCACGGGCAAACGTTTGTACCCAGAAAACGACCACAGAACAAAGGTAACCTTGCTGTGTAATATTTGTAAATTCCATTGAAAAATTGAAAGTCATCGATAAGCATTCATATTTATCATTATCAAATACAATACATGCGCATACGAAGGATTTCATTTCTACAAACAAAATAATATTAAGTGTATGACTGAAGTGGTGTCACAAATCAAAACCATGGACGAGGGTTCAACCATAACAACAATGACCTTCCCACTTATCAACCCTTACACAACATCGACAGAGAAAGACATAGCAAAAATAAATTACATACAATTACCAAAAACCACAGACAATTCTACAGTGACCATGGTCACCGACCATTCGAAGAGATAGACCAAAACATTTGAGGATCCAGGCCTACCGAGAACCAGTTTACTGTGCTAACAGAGATTGGAGGACTCGTGTACCCAGGTCGCCACCAACAACCTGTAACCAGAAAAATTAAACTGAGTTACATGTGTATAAAGGGGAAAGCCCTTCAAGGAGATAAACCACTACATGCGGAGAACAAAAAAACATCAAAATACCTGAGTAAGCTGAGTCGAAGTTAGCCACAGCGACGTCCCGAACAAGTTGCATAACTAGAGACCAAAAGAGCCAGGAGGGTATGTCATAGAAAAAGGAGCAGGACAGAATTGAAGGAGGGACGAGAGTTAATACATGTTCCAGTCGATGAAAAACCGCCAATGTGGTCCTGTGCTCATGGCAAACACCAATGCTGCAGAATGAAAACCCAGAGTAACAGAAGGCATGAGGATTGAACCCAAATTCGGGCCAAGAAAAAACAGGAGCTCGGAAAGCAAAATTAAACCGCAACGCATATCCAGAACCGTAATAAAACGAGAGAAAAGTCTAAAGTAAACCCTGACTGAACCATACATGCATATTCGCAGACAATAAGCAAACTACAATGAGAAAAAACCACTGGAAATTGTTTACAGAACACACGCATGCATAAGGAAAAATAACCAACAAGATTTACCAGGTACGAACCCACATTTCAGAGCCGAGAGACAACAGCCTTCGGGCAGCATTTCCCTTAAGTTCACAAGCAAACCGAGCAGAGGAGAGTTCGCGCACCATCATCAACAAAAGGCAACCAACACTCACCATTGCAAACAAGACAGCGTTCCACAGAGAAAATTCAATAATCCCTCACGAACATTCTCAGCGCCAAAGAACAGTCCAGAATAACCCACAAGGATCGGTGGTTTTGGCACAAAGAACAAGTGGATACAGGATCGAGGTGAGAGGACGGATCATTAATTGCCAAAATTAAACTCACAGCTACCACCCACTATAAAAATCCCACAGACGATCTCCACGCAAGGGAATGGGAGATATTTTGTTGACACGTCTTAACATTCGGACGTGTAAAAGTGTGGGCCATTGGGCTGGGTTACACCATCAATATTCAATAATATATATAGCATGTCTTTATTTAGGTTTCAATATTCAAAAAGATATGTAGCATGTGTTCGTTTAGGTTTCACTAGTAACAAATTTAGTCATAAGTTTGATATGCATTTTTTAATTTGAAAATCCCAAGTTTTTAATATCAAATTATATGTTTAGTCATTTACAAATGTGATTGGTAACTCAAAATTAATATGAAGTCAAACTTAATTATATCACCATGTTTCTTTTAAAATAGAATAGAGATTCCAAAATTTAAATCTAATTATTAATTATTAATAGATTTATGGTAGGACCATTAAATATTCTATAATATTTTTAGTAGAATACACAAATCAAAGACTGAGATTTATGTGGAAGCTCGTTGTATTTTTTTTGTTTATTTAGTGAAATTGATTAATTAACAACATCTCTTATGAGCAAGTTTCATATGAAATGAGTTATGTTTTTTTGGGCTTCAGATACAGAAGCCATGGGTCTTTCCCATGGTATTATAACATACCCTATTTATAGACTAAGAAACTCAATAATAAAATGGATATAAATCTTCATGGATAAAAAAAATTATTCCTTGCTTTCTCAAATGAATATATGTTAAACTTGTAATAATAATAATGATATAGTTAATTCCAATTTTTTTTTGAGATTTAAAAAAGTGAGATGTATTATGAAGCAAATGTTTTGGTGTTTGTTGTTTATTAATATTTGCTAACCATTTAATTTATATAATTGTGCTAATATGTAAATTTCTAATAAAAATGTATTTTTTTTAATATTGATAATTTAAATACATTTTAGATATTTTAAAGCTATTTAATACTAAAGGTTTTAAAGATTTGAAAACATATTTGATATTTAATTACTCGTGTGTTTACTTCTTTTTCTAAGTCATATGGGAAGTGACATAGTTTATATTATTTTGGTTATTGGATTTGGGTGTTTAAATTTTTTTAGTATAGAGTTTTCTTCTAAAAATAACCTGCACACTTTACTTTGTATGGTTTTATGTTTAGAGATAATTTTGATTGTTTTTTACTTCTTTTTTTGCCTTGCTCTTCTTCATGGATGTTTCTCTTGGCTGTAATTAGATTCAAATAAAAATTAGAAGATAAATATAAATGGATTCAATTTGTCCTTAGGGTACATTCATGTATCAGAAATTGTCGTAGGGTCTTAAAATCATTAGAGAATGATTCAAATAAAAATTAGAAGATAAATATAAATGGATTCAATTTGTCCTTAGGGTACATTCATGTATCAGAAATTGTCGTAGGGTCTTAAAATCATTAGAGAAAGCTTCCAGTGGGCCATGCGTTATGATCTTCATTACATCACATGAATTGCAAAGGCATATATGGGTGAGCTCCCCTCTCACTCTCACATACACAATAACAATCCAAATCATCTATGATCCATCGTTATGCGTTGTTTCTACTATAATATTCATTTCAATCCAAAAATGCATAATTTTCGTTCTTTCCAGGTGATTGGAAGGATTAATTATGTCAAATTACACAATCATGATCCTTAGTGTCACCAACTAAAACACTCAGAGTGAATCTTGTAGTAATTCTCAAAATTTTCTTGCATACATTTTCAAAAACACTTTGCATGAAAACGTTTCCTCAAACACTTTTTATTCAAAGAAGAGAACATCGATGGTAGATACATTTACTCAAACATTTGCATCGTTCCAAATATGAAACCCTTATTAAAAGTATGAACAACGATAGCTTAGCCAAGTTATTTATTAATTTGGACAGTAAAAATACATGGAAATCACTCCATATGGAAATTATGAGTAAATAAGAAATTTGGCATGTTTTGGGTATAATTGTGGCTAATAGGGTTAATGTTGAAGTCAATTTTGCACAAGAATTACATCCTTCATAAAGTAGCTTGGCCCTTCTATAGAAAATCCTTCCCACTAGACAAACTCAACTTCTATATATATAAACTCATGTGTTTTAATGAGCTTTTCCCCTCCATAAATAAAAGTTATCGTTTCAAAAAAATAAAAATACCTAAAATATTAGATATGATATTAAAATAGTTTTGTGTTGTTTGATAAATTTAGGGTTAAAAATAAAATTTAATTCATACTACATAAATTTAATATTTTAAAATTATATTTTTTGGTTTATAATTAAATTTTAAATAAGATAAGGTTAAAAATTACCTAAATATAATTAGTAAAATAAATATATTTTTTGAAATATTAAAAAAAATATTATTCAATTGAGAAGCAAATGCCACTCTATATGGAGTGTATGATAAATTATTAGATTCTAGAGGAATAATACCCACAATGAATAAGGTATAAATAAAATACCAATTTGTTTGGAGTATAATCACTTATTCCATTGACATGTAATCTCAATAAGTACTATCATGGACATCTAAATGACATGATTATAAATGTCTTGGAAAACTATGGGGATGCCACTATTTTCCCGAAGAATGGACCAAGACATGGAATATGACAATTTTTTTAATGGTAAATGTTGTAATATGTTAATATATTATATGTATGATCCAATATCACTACATGGATGATGTGAATTGGAACGTTTTCATGAGTTATTTATAGTAACAAGAAGTGTTGCCATAAGTTAAGAACTAGGATCTTAACATTAAAAGAAAATACTAAAATTATAACTTTATTAAAAATTATATTGTTATTATTTAAAAAGAAACAAAATGGCATGCACATTTCAACAACAACAAAAAATCTTAGTGGAAAATTTCAGGGTAGAAATATGTCAATATTACTATGAATGTTCCAACATATTCCATCAGGTTTAAATATATGCCATCAACTTAATAATTAAATTATAACTATGGAAGATCTATTTTTCCAATTAGCATAATTATAGGCATATCTATTTTGGAATTTATTTTCAATTTAAGGTAAAAGAACATATTAACATTAAATTAACAAACTACGGAAGCCATATAAATTAAAAAGGCATAGATATTAACTAAACTATAACTTTATTACACTTTATATTGTGATTATCTATAGTAATATTTTTTTGGATGTAGATTTCAACAAAAAATAATCCTAGTGGAAAATTTTAGTAGTGAAATTTAATCCATAGAAAAAAGTTTTTTGTATCATAGTGCATTATTAATAGTAGCCCCAAAATTATTTTATAAGAAAATTTGCATAGAGGTTAGCATAGCCTTATTTGAAGGGAGATCTAAAAAAATTTGAAGATACTAATTTTCATTTACCCCAATTTTCAAGGACAATGATTTATGGTAGCCATTTCTCCCTTCTAATTTGGTTTAAAATGAGATCTTTATTTCATCGTCCCTTATATCATGGTATTGAAATTAATTTGCAGAGAACAACCCACATTTAAGTATTCAATTGTCTCCTTTCCGTTTTCTATGTTTTCTTATGATTAATGATTGTCATATGTAATAAAAGTGGCTTGTGTATATTCTTTACATTCCAATACCTCCAGCATGTTCTCATTTCCTCAATTTTTTTGTTTAATTTTTGGGAACTTTAATTTTTTTTTTTTGGAAAATACTGAAAATTTGGTCTTATGAATTAAAAATTACAATTTTGTTATTACAATTTTTGTATCTAATGCTTGGAGAAAAATACACTTTAATTAAAAATACAGTTTAAGTTTTAATTTGTGACAGCTGTGTGGGTTGTCTTTAAGTTCATTGAATAACCCAACAATTTATTTATATTTTTCTTGAAGTCTAAACTTTTCTACAACACCTTTCTCTTGTAAATTACTCTTTGGAATACATCTATAGTATTCATTAATGCATATATAATGACAAAACGCTCAATTAAACTCTATTTTTAGAGTTTGTAATTTTTGTAAGTGAATTTCCTTAATTTATCAAAAATAAGTTGTTATTTAAATTGATTTCCTTGGACATCATAAAATTAGGTTTTATGGCAATGGTTTCACACATGTGTTTTGATCATGGAACTATTTTTCAATCTCCCATAGAATTTGAATTTCTCCAATGTATTTCCTTATTGTTTTGTAGAAAAAATTCACCCACGACATCCTCCATAGGAATTCATGGTTTTACGCATATTTATGTACAAAAGGTAACTTCAATAAAATTTATAAGCATACCTCTTTCATTAATTACATCATTTCTAAAGTATTATACCATTGATGAATCAATTTTCATTCTCGTCCAACCAATTGAAGAGGAGAAGAGTAGATTTCATTCATATATATATATATATATAATCATGGTCTACAACTAGAGAACTATGTTTTTCATATCAAAAATTTATTTGTTTATGAAAAATATACTTTTTATTATTATTTTATGTTTACGAAGAAATATTTCAATTGAATTTGAAGACACATGTATTCCCATAAGCTATTTTTCAACTATTACATGAATAGTAAACTAAGATAGTGGTAATTTTTAATTTGTTTTTGTTTTATTTTTTTTTGTTATTGTTTTTTCATCGAGCCTCTTTAAATTTCTCAAAAAATGAAGCATTATGTTTAAGAGAAAAATATATGAAAAATATCATATGAATTAGAAAATTTCACTCATATGCCATTGGATAGAATATTCCTTCGTCAATCAAACATGATCCAATCCAACACCTAGGGACAAATTTTTCCCTAATTTCACTAGCGTACAAAAATTTGCATAAGAGCTACTAGAAATGTGTATTTTAAGACCTCAAAACCAATCAAGCTTGGAGAGCTTAAATGCTATATTGAGTGCATAAATTTTCAATTCAAGTATATTAATAAATCTATCTTCTTAGCACTCAAGAAGATTTATCGGCCACTTACAAATGGATGGTTGGATAGGGTGGTTAAACTACTTCATCACATCCTATTTTTTTCACCTAAACAGTCCCTCTCTTGTCAAAATGTGTAACCTAGATCGATGCTATATATATATGAAACATATGGTAAAATTCTTATTCAGTCACGCTACATCATAAAGAAAATCTTTCTCCGTTGATGGTCCATCATCATAACTGAAAAGCATTCCATGGAATCTATTTCTCTAAGTTAGTCACTACAAAAAATGGTAATGCTCATGCATGATGGCGTTTACAAAGAAGATAATGGAAAGGCATATAGAAAATAAAAAATAATACTTATTTCTACACTATTTTATCATGTCAAAGTAGGTATGGATTGAATATTTAATTAGCATTATCATTAAAGTTAGAAAAAATTGAAAACATATAAAATAAATATTTTTGAAAATTTGATAATAAAGGTTTTTTTCGATGTAGTTTAACTAATAGAAAAAATGACTTTTTCACTGAATTTTTTCTAGCTAATTTGAAACAATGAAAGATCACAATATTTCTTGAAATTGTATTGGTGAATTCTAATGAAAAAGCCAATACCTCTATAAGTAAGACTGTACCTTCTTTTTTCAAATAGTTTTTAAATAATATTTATTCTATTAGAAATAATATTATTTATACTTATTTTTTTATTTTTCATGATGGTCTCTCCGAAATATTCTATTCCCTCAAAATTGCTTTCTATTGTGAAGGGTGGTTCATAATACAATAATATTAAATTATAAATTATATTTGGCTAAATATAAAATGGTATATTCTATATTTATATTAACTAATATAATTTATTATTATAATCTTATTGATAGTTAATAAAAACAAAAACATTATTTATTTATTATTATTGTAAACTATTTTTTACTGTTGATGCAATGTCTTATTCCTAGTTTAGGTGAAAACAACTCCGAATATATAATTTTTTATATTATTATTAATTAGCGTAGATAATTATTATAATATCTTAAGAATTAGTCTATATGTATAGAGAATATTATGCATAAAAATATTATGCGCACCATTTTATATTTTGTTAATAGACCATGTAATAATAGACTTTCTTTAGTAATTTGAATTAGGATTTCAGTAAGGAAGATAATGATAATTGCAAGGATTGTTTCAATATGGACATGTCTAAGAATAAATTGAGGATAAGTAATTATTTCTAGGTTAGACAAAAGAATAAGTGATTCATGCCTCCATAGTAATGCTTGAGAATAATAAATTTTGGTGATTAGTTGGTCCATCAATTATTGAAACAAGAATATAATTTGAAGTAGAAAAGTTCTTTATTTTCCCTTTAATATTCTATTCAAAGTTTAATTGATTGGTACCAACTAAACCCTTTTACTTGATAAATTTGGTTGTCATATTCAACTTAAATATAGAGAACGAGGTATCCCCATTCACAAAATACACCAAAATATAAAGATGTCAAAAACAAAAATCTAAATACTCTTGCTAAAGTCTATGTCCAACAAGTTTCTAGGGTTATATTTGAAGTACATTTTATTGAATTTATTCTTCTTCCACATTTGAGTTATGTTCTAAATTATTAATTATCAAAAAGTTATTATATGTGAATTTCAAGGTACAATTTATGTACAAATAGGTTCTATATTTTATGTTTTACTTTGAAACTCCAAATTTTTTACTTTAAAAACAGATTAATGTTATTTTAAAATTTAATTTTAATTTTTTCTTTTTTTCCATCAACACTTAGGTCATTGTAACTTTGAAATTGCCAATATTTTATCTCAAAAACAATTAAATCTCTTTTTTTAATTTAACTTTCAATTTTTTATTTTCCATTTTTTAAAATTTAATAGTTATTTATTTTGGTTTGTTATATTTTTTAATTTAAAGTTTTTTATGTAGCTTTATAAAATGTCATTAATATTATTTTTTTCTAAATTTAGATAACTTTTTGTTTTTTTTGTTGTAATTAATATTCCTTGAATTCAAGGCTAACATTTAATTAAGGGTGTGTAATGGAATTGCAGCCGTTTCTTCATTATTGAAGGCGGATTTCACAATGAGAATCTCTTCAACCTCAACATTTAGTTAAGAAATGACTGACGAATTTGAGCCATTTCCACATTGTTCAAGCGGATTTCAAAATAGCAATGTCTGCCAATTGTTTCAATATGTATCCAAATCGATCCACAATGTTGTTGCCTATGTATTTTTGTTGGGAGATTGTCAGACTGAATATATATGAAGGTCTTGTGTTTGATCACGCTCCTATGTAACTTTGTCGGGAGAGCATCAGGTTGAATATACGAAGGTCGTGTGTTTGATACACAATCTCGTTGCTTGTGTATTTTGGGAGCATGTTCGCTTCAGCACGTTCAATTTGTGGTTTGTGCAAAGGCAGCGAGTGGTTATACTCGCGCGATCTAATGTTGGACAGATGGTGATCCATGACAATCGTTGGCAGGAGGAATGAATATCCGAGAGACCACCTGCGTCTGAGGACGTAATCATGCAGACAGATTTTCTAATAAAAAGATTGCACGGGCTCCTGCATTTCTAGGAAACAATTACGCAGGCTCCTGCATTTCTAGGAAACAATTACGGAAGATTTGTATGAAGTCCATGGGAGAGGAAGATCCATGGAAGCTGTCAAATCGCTTCATGAATCCATAATCTCCGGCCCAAGCAAGTATTAGATTTGATCTTCTTGTTGTCAAGCTTATGTGTTTTAAAATTTCTTTGATGTTGTTAGTGTTTGTAATTTCTTAATTCCAAGTGATTATCTAGAAACTAAATTATTATTTTTGATAATACAAGAAAAATCATTTTTTTTCAGTATATAAATGCAATAGCATTAGTTTTTAAGAAATAAAGATTATATTATATATATACTGTGGAGAAAAAAAGGCTCCACATGTTGTAAACCACTGTTAGCTCAAGCCGCAGGGCCGTTCGGGAGGAAAATAGAACACATAACATAACAATAACCTCCACTAAGTACGATGCAACACCACAATAACATAACAATAAAGCTTATGACGAGTGGAGGTTTTATGAAGTTTCCTTGCGTTTTGTGTTTGTATGTTACTTGGGTTTTCCATGATATATGTCTACGGTCATTGTGGCTTTTGTTTATTTTATTTTTTAAACATTTTATAGGATTAATTTATGGTAATTTTGTTTTTTGTGATTTTATATAATTGATTTGTTGATTTTAAAAATTCTTTATATTAACAATAAATAATATATTTATTGAGTTTGGTGTGATTTTTCTTAACATTTTTTGATACTATTTATATAAAATTTACAATTTTTTTTAATTAAATTGTTGTTATCATAATTATTTGTTTATATTGTGATTTTTTATACATTTATTTGTTATATTATCATGTATATTTTAATATATGAATTATCTCAGTAAAAAATGAATCAATAAGTATTATAAATAAAGAGAATGAAATGATATGCAATTTTGACTTTTTTTTAGGTTTTTTGAGGAGGCGACAAAGGTGGAGGTGGATAGGTTTTTTGAGGAGGCGACAGAGGTGGAGGTGGAGTTGGTGGTGGAGGAGGAGGTGGAGGTATTGGTGGAGGTGGTGGTGGTGGTGGATGTGGAGTAGGAGGAGGTGGTGAAGGCAGAGGCGGAGTTGGTGGTGTTGGTGGAGGAGGTGGTAAAGGTTGAGGTGATGGAGGAGGAGGCGGAGGTAGATGTGTTGGAGGAGTTGGAGGTGGAGGAGGAGGCAGTGGAGGTGGTGGAGGTGGAGGATGCGAAGGTGGAGGTGGTGGAGGAGGAGATGGAGGAGGAGGAGGCTAGGGTGGAGGTGGAGGAGGTGTTGGTCAAGCTGGTGGAGTAGTGGGTGGAGGTGGAGAAGAAGGGGTTAGTGGTGGTGGTGGTGGTGGAGGAGTAGGAGGACAAGGCAGAGGTGGAGGTGGTGGTGAAGAAGTAGGAGGAGGTGGAGGTGGAGGTGGATGTGGAGGCAGAGGTAGAGGGGAAGGTGGTGGTGGAACCAGAGGTGCAGGTGGAGAAATACGAGGTGGATGAGGAGGAGGTCGTGGTGGAGGAGGTAGATGTGATGGAGGTGGAGTTCTAGGAGGAGGAAAAGGAGGCAGTGGATGTGGAGGTGGTGGTGGAGGTGGAGGATATGGGTGGAGGAGGGAGGAGGAGTGGTGGTGGTGGTGTTGGGGTATTGGTGGAGGAGGAGGAGGAGGAGGTGTGGTGAGGAGGAGGATTGGTGGAGGAGGGAGGAGGAGGTGGTGGTGGAGGAGGAGGATATGGTGGAGGAGGAGGAGGAGGAGGAGGAGGTGGAGGAGGTGGAGAAGGACAAGGTGGACATGGAGGAGGAGGAGATGTAGGTGTGGGAGGAGAACGGGGAGGATGAGGAGGAGGAAGAGGTGGTGGGGATGTAGAGTTGTAGGTGGAGGAAGAGGTGGTGGAGGTAAAGTTGGAGTTGGAGGAGGAGGGGGTGGATGCTCTGGAGGTGGTGGTGGTGGAGGAACTGGAGGTGGATGTGGTGGAGGAGGAGGTGGTGTAGGCTGATATGGTGGAGGAGGAGGCAGAGGTGGTGGTGGAGGTTAATGTGTAACGAGAAGAAGAGGCGAAGGAGATGCAAGTGGATATGGAGGATGAGGCGGAGCTAGAAGAGGAGGAAACATGTGAGGGGGAGATGATGGAGGTGGTGTGGGTGGTAGAGACAAAGCTGGGAGAGAAGGTAGAGCAGGAGGGGGAGGAGGTGGAGATGGTGGTGGAGGAGGAAGTGGTGGTGGAGGTGGAGGAAAATCTGGAGGAGGAGGCAGAGCGAGAGGTGGAGGTGGTGCAGGAGGTGATGGAGTAGGAGGTTGTGTAGGTGGATATGGTGGTGGATGAGGTGGATGTGGAGATGAATGTGTAGGTGGAAGAAGAGGTGCAGGAGGTGGAAGTGGAGGTGGAGGTGGTGGTGGTGGAGGAGAAGGGGGTGGCGGAGGAGGAGGCAGAGAAAGAGAGGAATGTGGTAGAGGAGGAGGAAGGAGAGGTGGAGGTGGAGGAGAACGAGGATGAGGTGGATGAGAAGGGGGAGGTTTAGGTGGTGGAGGTGGTGGTGGAGTAGGAGGTGGTGGATATATAGGTGGAAGTGGAGGAGATGGAGGAGGAAGAGAAGATGGAGGTAGTGGAGAAGGAAATGGAGGAGGAGCTCGAGGAGGTGGAAGTGGATGAGGAGGAGGAGGAGGTGGTGGATGTGGATTTGGAGGTGGAGGTCGAGGTGAAGGTGGAGGTGGAGGTTGAGGTGGACTGGATAGAATATTCCTTCGTGAATCAAACATGACCCAATCCAACAACTAAGGACAATTTTTTCCCTAATTTCACTAGGGTACAAAAATTTGCATAAGAGGTACTGGAAATGTGTATTTTAAGACCTCAAAAACTAATCGAGCTTGGAGAGCTCAAATGCTAGATTAAGTGCATAAATTTTCAATTCAAGTATATTAATAGATATATCTTCTTAGCACTCAAGAAGCTTGATCCGCCACTTACAAATGGATGGCTGGATAGGGTGGTTAAACTACCTAATTGCATGCTCTTTTTTTCACCTAAACACTCCCTCTCTTTCCAAAATGTGTAACCTAGATCCATTCTAGCTATATATATAGAAGTATGAAACATATGGTAAAATTCTTATTCAGCCACGCTACATCATAAAGAAAATCTTTCTCCGTTGATGGTCCATCATCATAACTGAAAAGCATTCCATGGAATCCATTTCTAACTCATGGTATGGTCGCAACCATCCATATGAAAGAGACATGTATATCAACATAACCATGTCACATCACTTGGAAACCTAGACTTTTGTGATCTAAGTCTAGGGTATTGTGCTCCAACACGACCAGATCAAACTACAGGTTCAAGTGTGAATAATGGGTTAACATCGATCATGCTAGAAAGTTGCTTGATTACTAGTAAATGATGTAAACTTTTAACAAGTCCGAGAGAAACCACCAATAATGACAATGGTCCTCAAGGTACTATCAGCACAATCCACAGAATGTGAATAGAGGAACTGAAGTTGAAAACCCATGAAATCACTCAATCGAAAGCCAATGATGTGAACTTGTCGTCGAGTGCAAAGAACTTTCCATTAGGGCATGCAATATCTAAGGTACTGGAAGGGATTCTCTTGGTCAACTTCTTAGATAATGAGCTAAATTCAACGGGAAAAGCCAGTGTCAAAGGAGGGCCATAATGTTTCCCACATCATCGACATGAGACAAAAGGATGCGAAATGATTTTGGATGATATAGAGAATCAGAGGTAAATGTAACTGCAGAAGGATAACTCTTGAACATACCAGTGACACAACTGGAAGTTTGGAAGCTTTTGGATCCATAGGATTGGTGGTCATCATTACGTGGTAGAGATCAAATGGAAGGCAAAAGTTAATTGCCCAACCCAAGAAGGTCAATGATTCAAAGGAGGATATCCCAACCCAACACGAAGGAGAAAGTGTCATGTTCAAGAGTGAGCTGCCGACACAGCTGATTAGATTTCCAAATTTTCCCAACCATTTTTGGCAGGTACCCGAATTATTTTTTAATCACAAGCTTGAAGGCAATAGCATATGGTTGCAATGCATGTTCATCCTTCGGACGAATCCGACCTAGTAAGTTTAACAAGCCCTAGTAAGGAGAAGATCATTTTCATCATGGTGATGAATCCAATGTCATTTGATATTTTAATGAGTTCGACAAGGGTGTAACTTAGTATCTTTTTCATGTTTAGAGAGTTTGAAAAATACATGTCAAATAAAACTCCACATGGTTTCTTTTCGTACATTTGTGTCTCTCGATCCTGAAAAGTTAGAAAATGATACTTGAGAGAACCACTTGACCATTTCAGTCAAGGAGTACCTTTTTTGTAAATAGTGCCTCCCAACTTGAAAAAGGGGTAAACTTATACTAGGTGCATGACATTTCACATCCATTAATGAGTTCAAAATGACAAGGGCTCAACCATCTTTTCACTTTTAAAGGGTTAGAAAAGAGCTTGAAAGCAAACCCCCCATTTTATTCTCTTTTATGAGTCAAAAGGGAAAAATACTCTTCAATATTTTCATAAGAGCTTAACAAGTCGAGAAAAGAACTGAAACATGACTTTTCATCATCGTCAAACATACGTCACCTATCGCTGCGCAAAAAGGTAAAGTGTATTATCCAGTTCTTGAGGAAAAATAGGTTAAAATATTGACACAAACCTTATATTTTCATGAAAAAATGGATAAAAAGGAGAAAAGTAAATATATTTTTACCATTTACCATTTTACCTTGCTGTGAAAACTTTTTAATCACATTTTCCCTAATTGTTCCAAAGAAGATTGTGAGAGATCTAGGTGTTCATTCGCCAGGCCACGAGTTACATGTAAGAGCCAAAGTCGTCAGCTCCATTTTCATGTCCTTTATTCCTGTTCTTAACCATTTTTTGGGTTTTTTGAGGGGGTTTTACAAAAAAAAAAAAATCCCTCAATTGGCGCAACTTCTGGGCAAAGAATTGCACTGGTCAAGGATGATTAACAAATACTGTCGCACCATTGGCGCAACTATTTTTAAAATAGGCACATCGACACTGTGAATAGGGAAAAAATCCATATCTACTAAAAAAATCACCATTAAAACATAAAATTTATGGTCCAAGCATGATTGTTGACTCAAATTAATGGCTTTTGTTGGAAAGAGTCACCAAAAATGGTGGACTAGAAAGAATGAAAACATGAGGATGTGGACACCGAGGCATTGGATGATCCAAATTTACTAGAAGCTTTGAGGGCTTGTGGGCTCCTCAAATTCTTTCTTATGCCAGGGACGCGGGCCCAACCTAAGTTGCTTCGATACCTGATTAGTCTTTGGGACATAAATTAGGAAATATTTGTCCTTGGTGACCACGAGGTGGAGTTCGAAACTTCACATATATATTCATCATTGGACTGTCTTGAAGAGGGGAACAAGTCAACTTGTACAGGTCACGACTGATTGGGGCAAGCATATCTTCATTTCTTACTGAACAGTGCCCTCAGGCTGTGAAATCCAAGAGTGGGAAGATTGAGATTTCCAGTGTTCATGATCTGACACTGAGAGTGCTTCTGTTGACCATCAACAGAGTGGCGAGGTGGGAAGATTAAGACTTCTAGTGTTTGGGATCTGACACTAAGAGTGTTGATGTTGACCATCAACAGAGTGGTGAGATCCCAGGCAGAACATGAGACCAACAAGTCGAAGTTCTTGTATGCTATCGACTATACAACACCTACGATCTTCAACTCGGCAGAGGCCATGAAGACCAACATGAAGTGCCAACTGTACAAAGCTAAGGTGGGGAATGTGAAGAAGTTTTGCTTTGGATCTATGCTCGTGACCATTTTATTGGAACAGGTGCCATTGTTCCAGTTTCAGCTGACTGAGGTAGATCCTCTTATGCCACATGATCCATGGATGGCCTGCTAGAATCGTTTGATGCCCAAGATCACTAGGGGTCAGCACATGTTGTACAGACCTGCATTCTTTTCATGGATACGATCACAAAATTTTGTCAGGGAGGTCTGGCCATATAATGGCAGTGACTTTCACAGAGATTTAGATATGCCCTTACCAGATGGAGAGGATTTCGATGATGAAGGTAAAAAATCAACTTTTTTAATTTTGAGATTCTTTAACTATTTTGGGTATATATGTGCTTATAACATTTCTCTTGTTAATGTAGATGTTGGACCGAAGCAGCCTACTGGGATGTCCCCAATAGCCAAGCGCATCCCCTGCCCAATTGATGTTGCCCCTCCTTATTCAGGAGGGTAGTTACAACGAGGAGGAGATCATGAGGAACCTTGTGGGGTTGACTCATGCTATCCTGGAGTATGCTCGGGTAAGAGACATTCCTCATCAGTACCAAAGACACATGGTGGGAGTCTCAGATCGGATCCGCCAATTTCTTACTCATGATGCATGAGTTGTATCATGCTACCACGATCACCATGCTGATTAGTTCCTAGGTCCAGCAATTACATTTTTTTGAGGCCTGCGTGCCACGGATATATGAGGCCTATGAATCACTGATGTTATTTTGGTCACACATATTATTTTTTGGGATTATGACATGTCGAACATTATCACCATATATATATATTTTGTATTTTCTTGACTACTATGGTACAAATGGTTTGTTTTATGTTTTCATGTGTTTCGTAAATGTCTATCCAACACATAATTACCTAATGCATCTGTCAATTTATTCATGCGTCTAGGAATATGATGATATGTAATGTAATCAAAATGTCTTTCCATTAGATCAATACAGAGATACATTCTCAATATTTTAGGGTTTCTAATAGAATATTTCTCGTTGACTTGAAGGATGACAAGATGTGAATTGTGGTTGACAACTAACTCTCTAATGTCAGGAGCAATGGGTCCTAACAATGATTCGATGACAATACTGTATTCAACAATGTTTTTAGTTGTGCAACCTAGACAGGTAGCTTGGAGGTCAATCAAATCATTGTTGGAGTCATAATTATCCCATGCCGTAGATGATAGATTTTGGGTACCATGACAAGCACCATTAGTGAAACCGAAGTGGGGAGTCGCAGACATCTGGAAAGCAAGAAAAGCATAGTAAACAGAAAAGATGTTTGAAAATTAACACTCCAAAACCACACTGCACAAAAATGAATGACACACTAATGTACATAAGTGACCATGCAATATAACCTAAGCATAGTAATTCTTGAGGTAAAGCCCATTTCGAGGCTTATCTAGAGGATTTCCTTCATAATCAATAATCTCATAGGTTCCTTTCTGCAAAACGCATTTCACAATGTAGGGCCCATGCCACATGGGATTGAACTTGCTTGCACCTAGCTTATCATTAGCTTCGTCCTATAATAAGACCAAATAACCCTCAAAGAATGCACAAGGGAGACTGATTGAAAGAAAAGGGATTTGACCTATTTATTTTATGCTTTGATGACCAAGGCAGTGAGACGACAACTCTCGTCGAGTCACTCTAAATATAAGAGGAGTTCCTCCTAAGGTGATATTTTGGGGAGGAGTTCAATATATAAGTTGAGTGAAGGAATCTCACATTCGATCAATAATGTTGCTTTGAGACCATAGACCAACTGGAATGGTGTGAAACCAGTTGCGTCTTTGGTTGAGGTTCGATAAGCCCATAGAGCTGAAAAGAGCATGACACGCTAATTAGACTTGTGCATCCCAATAGTACATTGAAGCATTGTAATGAAAACCTTGTTCACGACTTCAACTTGGCTGTTGGCCTGAGGGTAATATGGGGTGAAGCCATTGTGGCGCAGACCCAATGCCGATGTCATCTTAGCCATCATGTAATCTCTGAAATGGGAGCCATGGTCTGTGAGAATGGCTTGAGGTACGCCGAACCAAGAAATAACATGGTTGAAAACAAATTGATCTGTTGTCTTACCATCTACAAAGCATGTGGGCATCGTTTCAGCCCATTTGGTGAAATAACCCACAATGATAATGATATAACCATGCCCCCCGGTTGAATGAGGGTTACATGTCATATAATCGATGCCCCATTTGGCAAAAGGACCAACGGTAATGATGGGGTGTTGGCATGATGGGGCCTAACCTAGGTTCAGAGCTATTTAGCCAAACAAATCCCTACACTATTGGCCCTTTTGGCATCAACTTGTGCAGTGCAAAGTGAAGTCTCACCTGAAGCATTATGGGGGGATGTTGGAACCAAGTTTCCACACCCTTGGGATGTCTAAGATGTTGATTTAGTCCAACTGTGCCTTCCTTCATGCACGTCACTTCGTGCACTGTGCTGACCTGTGAGACCCTCGTGATTTGTTATAATCACCTTCGCGTAGCCCTAACTAGGGGTTGACGTGCTTTCGCACTACTATGGCAGCGATCTATGTTATTTCCCCAAACTATACCACGGATGTTACTTACCTTCTTGAAGATCTTAGTTAACATCGCGTAAATAGATACTTTATCTCACGTTCACTTAATTACCACAGTCATATATGTTCACGCATCATATAAATAGTAGAATTGCAATTCATACCCAATTACATTCAATGCATAAAATAGGAAATAAATACGTAGGAATGATATAAAACTTCTCTTTATTAATGCTTCCAACTATTACAGACTCGACTTGCCCTATGCACTCAGCTGCAAGGGTCCGCGCACTCAGCTGCAGACTACTAGGCCTCTGCGCACTCAGTTGCAGAGCCTTCTCCTACTCTACGACCCAAAACTAGACATTATACTTTAGATACTCTGCTATGCTTCTATTCCATGATCATCAATTGGTTGATTCCATTGATTTACACTTAGAGCTTCACTCTATTTATACAATCCCATGGTCTGTGAACCATGGGTAGATCTCTACAGCTGACATTACATTACAAAATTAAGGGTAGACAACCCTATCACTCATTTACAAGCTACGCGCTCCGCGCCCATAAAATGTAGAGTCTTTACATCGAAGTTACAATTTGTGACCAAAATCTGGGATATAATCCCCTAAACATTCCTTGGGGGATCCCATGCCCTCGAGTCACTCTTTTAGTGCAGATATCTTTGTGCAAAGACCTTCCAACACTATGTGGAGCACTGCAAGATCGACGTCACACTAAGCGGCTGCCTGTTGTACTTCTTGGACGCGTTGTTTAGAGATCGATATAGTTGAGTTGCTTTCCCAAACTTGTTCCTGCGTTCCCTACATTTGCGTGAGATTGGCTTCAATGGAGGAGATAATGACAAAAGCTCCATCAATCCATGGTTATATGCATGCCCTCAAAATGACTTCCTTGCGTGGAGCAGCATCCACCTGCTCCTTGAGTGCTCTCACCTACTGCATTTATGTGAGCCTTTGTGTAAGGGAAACCATCTGCGCAGTCCATTTTACTTCATCATATTGCTATTGTAGGTCACGCACCTCCCTCTCTAGGTGTTGTATGTTCGAGTCCTCCTGCAGAGTAGTGAGAACCTAGAACGACTCCTCCAATAGCTTGGTCCAGTCTTTCACTGCGTTTTTGACCTCCACTATGGCTGCTATGATCACACTGGCATGTTTTTCTTTAATCTCTGGTGGAGTTGAAGGCTACGCCTTCAGTTGTAGTCTAGTTATCTGAAGTTTCAGCAGCTGAAGCTTCGCCATCTCTTCCTTAGCCTCACACACCCCTAATGCTAGTTCCTGGATGCATGCCTCTGTTGGTTCCTTTGCATGGATGGCCAGATCTAGGACCATCTAGCAGGCTTCTTCAACCACCTGCATAATCTTCCGGTTCTACACCAATACATTATCGCACTACAGGCTCAAATGTTCAATGTTGATCCACTACTAGATCATGACCTGATGTGTATGACCCTCCCTAGCTCAAAGCTCTACAATAATTCGATCCTGCAAAACATAAAGTGTCTCCTGAGGGATCGTAGCCATATTTATCCCAACTCCCTTTAGCGCACTGACCATAGGCCTGTCAGCCTCATTTTCTGTAACCAGTTCTCCCTCTGGCAGCACTATAGTGTTAGTCACTCGAGTGCACAACATTTCCTCGGCTGCGGCTATGCCTAGTGTGAGGTTGGTTGACAAAGTAATAACCTATGGAGTGTGCACCTGCAACTCCTGTATCTATGCTCTGAGAGTCCCCAACACCATCTGGTGTTCCTTTGTGGTGATGTCCCTCACTGTCTCCCCAATTTCATGTAGATCCCCCTCAGTGAGGGTGATTGGGTCGAAAGAAGTTTTTGAGGCCTTCGGCTTCTTCTACGACCCCATCTGCTCTCTTGGGCACTATTGTTTCAACTGTATGGACACTGTCTATGGGTCCATGCCGCCTTCCTCTAGATCTATTTCTTGTTTGGGTGAATGTGACTTCTGGCCTTCACACTCCTTCTCTGCTACCTTCTGCTGCTCTTCTATTGTCCTCACAGTGTCGTGCACCTCCTCCTAGTTCATTCCTTCTCTTTTCTACCAACTGTGGCAGCCACAATTTTTCCTCATCCTTTTTCCTTTATATGGCGGGCTTCTCTGCTTCCACTGTCGATCTGGCTGGAGCGTGCCACTCCGGTGGCCACGACTCAAGAATGGCGAATATGACATCGTCCATCGACAAGTAAGGGAGCTCGTTCCATGTCTTCGTGGGGTCCTTGCATGCCCTAATGTATACGTGATGAAATACTGCCTTGAACTCCGCGAAGCTCTACAAATTGTTATAAACAGTGGGTGATAACTTCGGATTGCAATTAATCCCCATTCTAATGTTCATCTTCCCGTACTATAGTGCCTCATGGAAGCTCTCCAGGAATTCTCTGTACAAGTAGTCTTCCTAGTTAAACTGGACCTCTTCTACGCATTGTGTGGCAAGTGCAACCACTGCCACGGGCACCTCATCCCCGTGGAACTTACACATACCTTTTCTGGCCAATATATGCATCGCAACTTTGATCACAACATTGTTAGTGCTAGAAATTGTGTACCCTCTCTTCTTCCTCTCGAGCTTGAACTTCTTCTTCATGGCCTCCACGATGGCTAAATCATTACTCTTACCCTCCAAGATATTCATTGGATCCTCCCCTTTGGAAGGGAGCCAGGTAACTTTGTGGATTAAGTGGTCCGTGATGGGATGGGCTCCTCCAACCATAAGCACCCATCATGCATTAGGTAGAGCATCTGCCTAATGATGAAAAAATTCATTGGATTGTGATGGTAATGTGGCATCGAGAGTAGGTTTAATAGTCTCACCTTTTCTACACCTCTTAGCCACTACCGTCACTCCAACTAGATGACTCCGGGTGGTGTGTTTTTCTTCTGGCACATTAGCTACGTGGTTGCCAAATGCGAAAATGTCTCGTGGTTCATGAGATCCAAGTCTTCAAATTTCAGCACAAGCACTTGCCCCAAGTGCACTCCATCAAAAATGATGTCGTTGGGGAACAACAGAGTCTGTAGAGAGCTTTTTCTCTCATCTAGGTCCTTCGGCACCCTTGCTTTCCCCTTCCTCGGAGGAACATGCACGGGCAGCCTGGTCAGAGGGTCTGCACCCTAGGTTTCCACCTCCATCTCTACATCCTACTCCTCCTCTACCAAGATTTCCTCAAAGTCTTCCTCCTCCTCATTCACTTCCAAGTTTATTGCCTTCCCCTTTTCTTCCATAGTAATCCTAGTTCGTAGCGGGTTTCTAGGGAACATGCACACTGGTACCATAGGCTACTTTTCTTTCTTGGCTCTCGGCATGTGTGGCGATTTATGGGTTTTTGCAACTATCCTGACAATTTTTGGGGCTTCTCCTACCATCATGGCCTACACAACCTCCTCAACAGTCATTGCTTCAGTATCCATGGCTTCCTCAGGTGCTACAATACTGGTATTCCACAATTCTCTCAACGGCTCAGGTAAGTGCTCAAACAACAACTTCGACTTCAAAAGATTAAACAAATCTAGGTTCATTAATCTCTGGCTGGGCAATAGCTGAATTCTCAAATGGCTAAGTCTTGTTTGCAAGATAGACCTTTGCAATTTATAACACCTTTTGAATTCAAATTCGACCATTCCCCCCACCTTCGGTCCATTAATGCTCACTTCATGAAAAATTTTGAAGAATCTGGTCCATAAAGTTTGCCTTAAATGCATGTCACCCACTCCATTTAGTCTCAAGCCAAGCATCACATCGTGAGTAGTGACTGTAACGTTCACTTTCCAGCCAACCTGTGCAGCACTGCAGCTACCCTCACGTTATCGCAGACCCTAAGACACTTCACTATTGCGTGCATTCCTAACATCGTACAACTCCTGGGCAGAGTAGTTTATAGTCGTGCACCTCCTTTCAGCTGCTTGGAGTGCTAAGACTATGCCTCCTATGGCTAGTCAGATTGTTGGGCCACCTATGTATGGCTTCAAACGACTACCATTGACTTATCCAAGGAAGAGTTCTCCATTTAATTTCACCAACTGCACCGCACCACCATCTGTCATCTCCTTAATAACATATGGTCCCACGCAATGCATTCTGATCTTCCCTGGGAATTTATCAAAATTACTATCATACAAAAACACCAAATCATTTGCCTTGAGTGTGCACAACTTAATATATCGATCATGCTAGTGCTTTTCGCTCTTCTTTTGTACTTGCTATTGAAATCCAACCAAAAATCATTTTTTTTCGAGATCCTCCAACTGAGCGAGCCTCTCCTCCAGGGCTCCACGGTTTGTCATACCTGTGAGTGCCACTATGCACATACTAGGCATGATGTACTCCATAGGAATTATGGCTTCTAGTCGATAGAAAAGCCTAAAAGACGTATGTCCTGTCAGTTTTTTGCATGTCATCCTATAAGCCCATATTACTGTGGGTATGTGCAGGTCCCAATCACTTCGTTGCAAATTGCATACCTTGTTCAGTGCGTTGCATACCTTGTTGGTTGCTTCTGCATGGATAATCTTCTACATGATTGTTCTTCTTACATAATGTCTTCCCAACATTAAGAGCCATTTGCACATTTCCTCCCCCAAAACATGCTTATTGACCATACCTTTCAACATGGAGTTCATGTGCATCTACGTAGGTTGTTTTCCATATGCCTGAACCCACCTAACCAGACGTGCGTGTGGATCAACCCATCTATTGTACTTATTTGTTAATCACATCATCCGCTTCCCAAATCGTGTGCACATCATTCTCCTACATTCGTGCCATTTGTCAAAGCTTCCTTTGTGCATACCCCACCACCCTATGGGCGTAGCGCGTAGTACCCAATCTAAGGCCTAGAAACATTGCTTTTCTAGCACCTCCCTTTCAAATTTATTCAAGAAGGTGTCTACCTCACTTAGACCATCATAAGTAGGCAGGTCTCTTACTTCTATTGATACACAGCATAGTGACCTTGTCATCATATTGGAATTCAACATAGTTACCTCATGTAAAAAATTATGCCATCGCTCTGTCTCCTCATCTGAATCCAAAGTACAGGAGCTTTTGCGCTCCCATGTAATCTGCCCATCCATGGTGGGATTCACCCAGTCCTAGTTTTGCACTATTATCTTATAGATTCAGTCCAAATCATCATCACTTTCACAGTCCCACACCATTTCTGTATAGTGCGATCCTTTAGCAGGGTCTAGCGGTATAATTACATGTAGTGGCTTCTTTTAAAAAATCATTTTCCACTTTTTTAGATTAATCATCCCGTTCATGTCAGTGGCCCAATCAATTCCTAAGAGCACTAGGTAGGGATTGCTGTCATCAACAATATTTATCACTTTAAAGTCTACTAGCATGCTCACTCCCTTAATTTCCACGGTTATGCCCTGCAATCACCCATGGGTATTATTTTTTGTTGGTTCACCATTCGCAGTTGAATAGGAGACCGTAGCGTAGGTCTCGCCATTCGCTCCCATGTTTGCTTCGGTAGAACATTCTCATCCGATCCTAAATCTAGGATAACTTGATCCATTTGATATTCTTTGATCTGGGTGGTTAATCTCATTTCTCTTCATGTCCTTGTCTTGTGTATTTCAATATTCCTAAGTACATGTGGTTATCTTGGCACTATCCCAATGCATCTTTTAATGAGTTCCTATACCCCTTTTACCACCTTACTGTCACACAATAACTTCATACATGTTTCCAAGAATGTTGTGAGCATGGATGGGTACATCTTCGGCTCTGGTCTATCTTTTCTTCCTGAAGTGGATGGCTCAGCTAAGCTCTTCTTAGCTTCCATGAAATTTTCCCAAGTGCGCTCCAAATCAAACTTTGCTTCCTTCACCGAAGCTTTGTGAACGCAAGTACTATCCTCTGGTTGTTTTCCTTTCACATCTCCCATCGCAATTCCACTTTGGAGCACAATATTTACATTCAGATCTTCCTCGCACGACTCAGACCTCATAATCTATAGGTTTTGAGTTGTGGGAGGCGGTAGCACTCCTTTGTCACGTATCCTAGCTATTAGTGTAGGACAATCTTTGGTCTCATGATCAAGCGAGTTGCAATACAAAGATGATGGATTCATTGGGTGTGTAGAATCACGGGCATAATTTCCTAGCCCTACGGAATTGTAGCATATCAACTGTCTGCGACCTCCTCTAGGTCCTCCGCCGCCTCGGCCTCATCTTCACCCTTGAAATCCTATTTGCGCAATTCCTGCATTCTGTTCTAGGGGCCACGTTTCGGCATGCACTATGTAGGTAGGAGTTCTATCCATCATCAACTCATAGCTTCTATGAGTGCATTCATCGTGTCTGATCGACCTACAAATGTTGTAGAACAATTGTTGTGAAATTTGCGTATACTTCTATAACAAATGGCAATTGTCTGTGGCATGTTTTCCAGCTATTTGAAAAATCGTGCACCACAAAGCAGGTGTCGTGCTAGGGCCTTCTTACGCTTTTGTAATTAAAGGCATTGGCCCTCCTCCTGCGAGGTAATTTGTGAAAACTTGGTAGTGGTCCTTGTCATGACCCTGACCCTTGAATTTTATGCACCACACCTCTTCATGCAGTTCTGGTCGAGCTCTCCTGTCCTATTTCAGGCACTGTATCTCTAGGCATAAATTATTTAGCTACGGGTGGATCTGCTAAACTCCCAAGTTGGGATCCTACATCGAGGTCTCATGCAGCCTCGTCGTAATCTCTAAGGCCTCTACCTGAGTCGTTAGTTTCTGTTGTGATAATGCACTCCATAGATATGGTGTTAGCGATGCTACAAACCATTCGCTATGTTGTCCATCCGTTAAATTCATATTACCTTAGCGGATCGTGAATTTCAGTCTCTGATCTAGCTCCCAAGGAGTCTCACCTGGTAGCATCATGATATGTTTGAATCCAATGATCGACTATGATTCAAACTTTAGCTAGCTAAATTATATGTTTAGCGTTGCTTGGATATCCGTGATTCCCACATTTGGATTACGTTGGAGTGCTTAATATACCAGGTCAGTGCGCGATCCTGCAGGGCACTAACCAGTGTCATTTTTTTTATGCATGTCCAAGAAACTCTTCTCTTATTTCATTCAAGTTTTTTATGCATGTCCAAGTTTATCTCACCTTCATGGCTTCTTTTGATAAGAAGGATAACTAAGGAATTTGTCATTGTACATATATAATAAAAATATGATAATGTTTAGTAGAATAGTTGCAATACGAGGTGATGTAGCTGTTACCTATCCTAAACAAGGTGTAATGTTGAACAATTATCTCGTTGTTAATGAAAAGTATTACCTCTCTCATTCAATGTATATCTATTTTATTATATTTCCATTTATTTTAATGTTTTTTCTAAAATATATTTATTAATTTGTCAATAAGATCAAAAAATATATTTTTATATTGTATTACCATTCGCTTCCAAATCACATGCAAGGTGTCTTGCATATCTCACATTAATCCAAAGGGGGATTTTCATGAATAATGAGGCTAGATAAAGCATTAATATTTGTATAATGGTTTCAATATATTTTTATTTGTATCCTTTAAATTCCATTCCTAAAGAAATAAATGTGAATGCATTTGAGATTTTCATAAATTTGATAGAAAAATATCTCACAGACTATACATGTAGTGAAAATCATTGCAATTGAACTAAACAACACCTTAGGTTTCAATACAAAGCCTCAAAATTTAACTTAGAATTGATTAGACAAAATTTAAACAAAACCAAAACAAAACAAAAAATATAATAACAAATCATATTACAAATATATATATTTATGTATATTAATATAAATATTAGTGATTATAGAAAAATGGGAATACATAATTTACACATTTGAAATACGTATAAATAAACTTGTGAAAAACAATATTATGAATTCCTTAATTATGTTATGTGATAGTGTGGGTATACATTATAATAGGATTTCCTAACAATTTTAATTTAATTATCAATGATCAATGGGTTGATGCTAGAGATTAAATAATCAATAATTAATATTTTTAATATTGTTGATTAATAGAAGGTTGGGATTTATTTAAAATTTAGTTATGATATATATTCCTTTTCAGTTCAATTAAAAAAATGGTTTCAACATTAATTTCAAATACACTATATATATAGAATATTTTGACTATAAAATGATTTACTAGTTTTATTATAGCTATTGTGACCATATAATTAAATTGATTGAAAATTGGTATATCCATCAATTTATGATAAGAATCAAAACGCTAATCCCATTATACATATTTCATTAACTAGATTAAAAAATTCATAAAAGTTAGCTAAACTATATATTTATTATAGGCCGATCTATTTTGGAATTTTTTTTCCAATTTAAGTTAGAAGAAAATATTAACATTATATTAAGACAAACTAGGGAAGCCATATAAATTAAATGGATCCAACTACAAATACAATTCAATCCATGATAACCATAAGAATGGGTGACCCATTATTCCTATCAAATATAATATATTAGAAAAACAACAAAAACTAAATAAATAATAACTTTATTACAAATTATATTGTGGTTATTTATAAAAAAAATTGCATGCATATTTCAACAATGACAAAAAATATTAGTGGAAAATTTTAGGTGTGAAATATGTCAATATTACTATGAATATTCCAACATATTCCACGGTGTTTAGATATATTCTATCAACCTAATAATTAACTTATAAATATGGTGATAAGCATAATTATAGGCATATATAACATGTGGTCGACTGACTTATGTACTAATTGTTGGACTGCAAAAGGTGGATCATTAATTCTTATTAGAATGTTTATATTATGTTGTTCTATTTCATAGTTATAACATTCCAACCAAATCTCCGTTTCATGTTGTTCTCTCTACTGAATGTTGTTACTACGCAACTTAATATGTCATCAAAACTAGAATACTTGGACGAAACTTTGTCACTATCAATCTGCTTGGATCACGTTCTATCTTGAACATCATTTTCTTCTATAGTTCTTATTCTAGTAACATAGGTTAAATCACAAGCCAAGTGGATGTTAATTTTTTTTTTCCTGTTTGGTTCAGTTGACTATCCTTGCTCATATGCCTATGATGAGCACCTTTCTATGTTTAGTTTGTTTGGAATTGATTTTTTATGTTGTCGTGTTTTCTGAACTACCATCATTTTCTATAGTTTTGTTTCAATGAATACATATTCTCCATGTCCAAGAAACTACAAGATGTCAAACCCAATACATTATTCTACAAATTGTTCTAATTTTCTATGCTTCTTTTCTTTTCTACTCTTTATACGATATCCTCAAAAACTTTTCATGCAATTGAGTGTAGATTTTATTGTTGTTGTATGTCTTCTAGTTGAATACCTAGAAATATTCCATTTCCATTTATTGTATATGTTTACATCCCTGTTGGTTTCCAACTCCGTGAGTCTTTGCTTGCAATATTCTTACGAGATTATGCCACAAGTTCTAAGAGGTCAAATTTAAATGGTTGTGTATAATTATGCTTCTGTTTCTTCTTCTTGTTTAGCATATCTAAGGAGTAAAAGTATATCCACTTATTCTTTCTTGAGCTTATGGTGGAATTTTATTTATTTATTTATAAAATATAATAAATTTCATGTTTATTTATTAATTATTGATAGCAATCATTAAAAAATGAAAATAAAAACTAAAGCACTGAGAAAGCACACGTGAAGTGATGAAATTATTAAACAAAGAAAATAAGGGCAAAAATACATGGGATATGCTAATTTTAATAAGTGAAAAGTTTCCAACTATAACATACCCCGGTAACCTCACATGTAAAAGCAAGGAGTTAGAATTTTTTATACAAATTACCCTCAAGTAATTATCCAAATAACAACTCCACATTCCTCATTAACCATTAGATATAATTTTTATTAGTACATAATGTAAATTTCGATAGAGGACAGTAAGTTGCATAACCATTGTCAACCACTGTTGCAGTACAATAACATAAATTATTTGATGAAACTTGCATCCATTTCATGTTTTCCTTAACCATATTAATTAATCACATACTTGACATTATGACTATCATATTAATAAGGAATCAACGTCATCAAGGATTCAACACCATCAATCTAACACAAAAGGCAGTCACACCATTGAACACCAATATACCCTGGAAACCCTGTAGGGTGAAAACTAGCAAACATTTAATTTTATTATTAAACGCTCGTGAGGGTTTTCGCCCCACTCAATGGCTTATAAGGGATTCCATCCCGTATCCATCGTTATAAATATTACAATGAAATATCATTAAATTGTCACATAACTAGCTAAAAACTAATACATTTTCCATGAAACCTTTTACCTACATATCACCACTCTCTACATCCTTGTGGCATAATTGTTCTATCAATGTATGATCCTGCAACTCATACTCTTGAGTGAGGACAATTAGTTCTTTACCTACCACAAAGTTAAACATCACTTTTCTTTGACACAAACCACCATCATTTACTGTCAGTGTTATCATCAACAAGCTTTGGCAACGAGATTAGATACAATATTAATCAATCAATAATCAACCTCTCAAAATGATCTTTTAGCATCTACTCATGTGCATGAGCAAGCATGTCATAATAACTAACTAGTACATATATTCAAGTAAATACTTGTTTTACTTTCCACAATATTTATTCACACTAATGCATATTTCTCTTTAAGAGATCTAACCCATTAGTTCTACAAATCCATGTTTCTCTTTAAAACATATAACACAATAGTTATATCTTCATACATGTAAAAAACTATTGTTTCTACGCTTTTACATATGTGTTCTTTTCACACGGTTATTTTTCAAGAACTCAACATAGTTTGTCTAACATACAAAGAGCATATCTCTACAACAAAATGAATATCATTTGTGCATCCAATAGCTTATCTTAATAGTGCTTCTTTAATGTATGCAACATATATTCCCTTCTCTAGAATTCTACCATCATTTCATGTAAACAGTTACATACTTCTTTCTTAAAGGAAGCCATTATAACCTCATTTCTCTATCTTCCTGCATGGAAGTTTCGCATGTTTCCCTTTCAAGAAATTATTATAGATACCCATCTTTATGCTTAAAAATCAAGAAATCGACCCAACTCATCTAGCAGGAAAATCTTTTCAGGAGATTAATATTTTCAAGAGAGTTAACATCAATTATTATTTCCAAGAAAGTCACCATAATACTTTGTCTACGTACACACAAAAATCATATTTCCAATGTCACAATAGCTACCCTTATGTGCATGCAACATGTGTTTTTCCCAACACAATTACCTTTACTTCAATGCACATAATCTTTTCATGAAACAAGTATGGATTCTTGTTCTTATATGAACGCTATTCACATGTGTCTTTTAAGGAAAGAATCTCTATCTTTGCTTCAACATATTTCTCATAAATCCATTATTTTCATACATAAAGAATGCACACTCTTTCTAAAAAGAAACTATCTTAATCACTATTATTTATGTCTATATAAAACATAAGTTTTATTCAAGAAAGTTAGTAATGATTATCTTTATGCCTGGAAGCACACGCTCCCTTCAAGAAACTAAAATGAAGCGAATCTATCTCATTAGCTATTTCTATCATGTATGTTATGCATAATCATTTCACAAGAAACTTCGAAAGTTAGCTAGAATCACTAAGCATTTAACACACAAGATTCACATGTAATCTTTCTAAGAGAAAACTACATATTTACTTAGCTTGTATGTCCACACATTTATTTCACATTCGTCATTGCATACTATTATGTATATATTATCTATATTTGGTAAGAAATCTTTCAGAAAGATACACAAATAAACATACATATAATTTTTCCTTCAAGAAAGTGAGCAAGCTACTTGTCTTATCCATGGTAGCCTCCTTGCCTCCATCACCTTCAACATAGAGAAAGAAATTCCTTTCAATAACAATAGACAGAAGAGCATTTGATGCAGTTAACACATGTTGGAACTAGAACACTCATTGTGTGTGGCATAGCTAATCTCTGTTCTGGAATCCGAACCCGACAGAGACACTGGAGTCAATTTGGAGTAGCCAAGAGAAGAATGCAACAAGCGTTTGAGTAGCAACAACAATTGAATATTAAAAATCCCCTTAGCGGATTCTGTTGACACAATTCTACCCAGCAGAGGATCATCGAATCTATAGCGGCCTTGCAAGATCATGCCCATTGTGGAAAAGAATTTCCAACCAACTTTACATCTGCATCCATATTCAAGTGCTCAGGAAAGATTGATCTCTAGAAAATCGATTTCCAAGTTCCCTATTATGTTGTAGAATTTAATTAGAGATCATTAGTTGGCAGTGATTTTGAGCCATCTCTCGATTAGAAGGTGTGCAGATCCAGGCTACCATCAGAGAGATACGTTGTGCAAGTTTCATGGGATGGAGTGTCCAACAGTGAAGGTAATGTAACCTAACATAATAATCTACAAGAGCATTTTGAATGTACCCGATGAAGCAAGCCACAACAAAAAAACAAAGGTTGATGCCCAGAATTCAATGAATCTACCATGAAAGAATCATTTCCTTTTACCATGACCTCCTTTCCTGATTTCCCCTCATTCAGTTTCCTGAATATCAAGAATCAGTTTCGTAACTAACTCGTAACTATTTCATAGCTGTTTAATTTACGTTGAGTTTTTTTTAGGGATGATACATACTCCCCCCTTAACAAGAACACCATCCTCGGTCTTCATCGCTCATTGGAACTTTAGATTTTACTCATGATATAACCATCTAAACTGCACAAAAAGTGATCCTTCCTCTTTAAAATCAAAGATTTCATTCCAATAAATGACAATAAACAAAATAGTAATGTTATAACATAAGAAAAATCACTAGTCATAAGCATTTATAACTACAAAATATGCAAGTTCTAATTTCCATCACTTGGCCCTTTTTCAAATTGATAATATACAAAAAAAAAATCTCTATGTCAAGTTACCATTACTTACCATCTACTCTTGAAAATCATGAGCATTTTCATGTAAACATTTGATAGTGGTTGGACAACCCATCAATCCTCCATGGTACAAGCAATCCTATAATGTATGACTAACAAATCGCATTAGTCACAATATTATGAGTCAAATGAAATACTTTTAACTATCAATCAATTGTGCAATGTTAGATGATATTTAAATCACAGTGCTTGTACAAGTACTTAAAGAGCACTAACACTAATCATCAAAAATGATAAATCACTGCTCCACAAGCACACTGTATTACCTCTCGCTAAAGACATCCACGTATTACCTCTAAAAGTACCAAAAGAGAACCTAGCTCTGTAATCATCAAAACAGTCAATCACTGCATCAAGTGAAAATTGTCTTAGCCGCTACTAAGACATTCACAAGATTAATAATACGATAAATGAATTAAAATTTCCAATAACTCCTTATTGAGCACTAAGCTCATTTCCTGTTAAATGTGCATGACATTTTTTACATATATATATGAAATTCATTTTTAACATAACATATAGCTGATTAATTAATTTCTTTAGCTATGAGAACCATCATAGGTTAAATAATTCCCAACCCATGGGAACTGGTTTCCACAACCAAATCGAGTCATTTTCATATCGAGACAGTTTCTTTGACAGAGGCCTTACCAGGTCTAACATGGAATTCCGCTAGCCAACCAGCTCAAGAATTCCAATGACCACATAGGGTCCAATATAGGATTCCTCTTAGTAGCATCCTTCCTATTCCTCTAATAGTGTCCCATCTATGAGGAATTTTTCGGCCTCCTCCAACAGTCTCCAAATCAACAGAGTTGCCTCAAGATTTTTACCCTCTTCACCATCTTGGCCAACTCTTTTCCCTTATTGATATAATTGATCTCTAGGGAGAGGAAATCTAGGCAGGCAAGTACCATCAACCCTCTGGGCAGGTAACTACCATCAACTCAAGGCATTCTAGCCTTTCACAACTATCTGCAACTATCTGGCATGTTAAATTTTTCTTTTATCACTTTTCCCCAAAGTAATTTACATAATGAACCACATGAACATTATCATTGACAAAATAAATATGCATGTACACCATGCATTTACACTTAACCCTCAACATGGGTCCAGAATATCTAGATTGATAGGAATCATAACTAACATACATGTTGTATGCATTCTGATTTTCCAAAGAACATAATCATGCATATCATATAACATTATAATCTCTCATTTATGATTGCAATTCACATTGCAACAATTTACGTAATGAGTTTTCTTGTTGCCATTAAGCTACCAGTACTTAATCCCATCCGCAACGTTAGTTATACATATGCATCATTTAACAAGTATTCACTTTCCAAATCATTTTAGTTTGAGGCACAATACTATCATGCATAAAAATATATGCAAATATTCATTAGTGTGTAAATTCCAATGAAAGTTGAGGTAACAATCTAAACATTTCCAATTTCCTACAATGTATTACCATCAATAGACCAATACATGAAGTAACTACCATAATCTCTTTTTTGCAAATTATGATAATCTTAAATCAAATCCAATTCACACACATAACTGCTATTAGTTATTCATACAACACTAACCAATCACAACTACCAATCATCTTAATGAAACCATGGCAAAACTTAATCAAAAATTAGTTATTATAGTCAAGTCTCATTACTTGACTCATTGTGTATTTTCATGTCTAAAGGGGTTTTACAATGTCTTTTTAAAACACTATATCATCATATCCAAGGACATTTGCCGCATTTTACATTCATGCATTGACTCATTAAAATTAGTTCATTGTAACTTTAATCATGTTCATTAAATGCATCTTTCTTACTGCCATATTTGCAAGCAAAAGTTGGTAGTTGATGGTCACTTTCCTTAATGAGTGTTCAATATTGTTCATAAGTGTGACAAAAGTATTATTGTCTTTCATCCTCATCAAGAATCCAATCTCATGAGCATAGTTATGCAACAAACTTTATTACTTACCACGCAAAGTAGTCATAAACATGAATCACACATATTATGTCAAAAGTAATATACTACATAAATCAATACGTAGATTGTTAGACTCATACCTGAGTTATTACCCACTGGTAGAATACCTCAATTTCTTTTCCGCTTACCAATTCCCAAAGTCGCGAGTGCTACAACCTTTTGCTTTCATACCACTTGTAACACACCCTAGTAACCTTACATGTAAAAGCAGGGAGTTAGAATTTTTTATAAAAATTACCCTCAAGTAATTATCCAAATCACAACTCCACATTCCTCATTAACCATTAGATATAATGTTTATTTGTACATAAAGTAAATTTTGATAGAGGACAGTAAGTTGCATAACCATTTTCAACCACTATTGCAGTACAATAACATAAATTCTTTGATGAACCTTGCATCCATTTCATTATTTCCTTAACCATATTAATTAATCACATACTTGACATTATGACCATCACATTAATAAGGAATCAACATCATCAAGGATTCAACACCATTAATTTGACGCAAAAGGCAATCACACCATTGAACACTGATATAGCCTGGAAAGCCTGTAGGGTGAAAACCAAGAAACATTTAATTTTATTATTAAACATTCGTGAGGGTTTTCACCCCTCACTCAATGGCTTATAATGGATTCCATCCCTTATCCATTGTTATAAATATTACATTGAAATATCATTAAATTGTCACATAACTAGCTAATACATTTTCCATGAAACCCTTTACCTACATATCACGATTCTTTACATCATTGTGGCATGATTGTTCTATCAATGTACGATCCCGCAACTCGTACTCTTGAGTGTAGACCATTAGTTCTTTACCTACCACAAAGTTAAACATCGCTTTTCTTTGACACAAACCGCCATCATTTCCTGTCATTGTTATCATCAACAAGCTTTGGAAACAAGATTAGATACAATATTAATAAATCAATAATCAACCTCTAAAAGTGATCTTTTAACATTTACTCATGTGCATGAGCAAGTATGTCATAATAACTAACTAGTACATATATTCAAGTAAATACTTGTTTTACTTTCCACAATGTTTATTCACACTAATATATATTTCTCTTTAAGAGATATAACCCATTAGTTCTACAAATCCATGTTTCTCTTTAAAACATATAACGCAATAGTTGTATCTTCATACATGTAATAAAATATTGTTTCTACGCCTTTGCACATGTGTTCTTTTCACATAGTTCTTTCTCAAGAACTCAACATAGTTTCTCTAACATACAAAGAGCATATCTCTACAACACAATGACTATTCTTTGTGGATCCAATAGCTTATCTTAATAGCCCTTCTTTAATGTATGCCACACATATTCTCTTCCCTAGAATTCTACCATCATTTCATGTAAACAATTACATACTTCTTTCTTAAATGAAGTCATTATAACCTCATTTATCTATCTTCCTGTATGTAAGTTTCGCATGCTTCCCTTTCAAGAAATTATTATAGATATTTATTTTTATGCTTAAAAATCAAGAAATAATAACAAGGTTAACTTAACCTTCTACGCACCAAAATCAAGAAATCGACCCAACTCATCTAGCAACACAATCTTTTCATGAGATTAATATTTTCAAGAGAGTTAACATCGATTGTTATTTCAATGAAAGTCAACATAATACTTTCTCCAAATATCATATTTCCAATGTCACAATAGCTACCCTTATGTGCATGCAACATGTGTTTTTCCCAACACAATTACTTTTACTTCAATGAACATAATCTTTTCATGAAACAAGTATGGATTCTTGTTCTTGTATGAACACGATTCATATGTGTCTTTTAAGGAAGGAATCTCTATCTTTGTTTCAAGAGATTTCTCATCAAGCCATTATTTTCATACATAAAGAATGCACACTCTTTCTAAAAAGAAACTATCTTAATGACTATTATTTATGTGTATATAAAACATATGTTTTCTTCAAGAAAGTTAGTAATGATTATCTTTGTGACTGGAAGCACATGGTCCCTTCAAGAAACTAAAATGAGGCTAATCTAGCTCATTAGCTATTTCTATAATATATGCAATGCATAATCATTTCACAAGAAAGTTCGAAAGCTAGCTAGAATCATAAAGCATTTAACACACAAGATTCACATGTAATCTTTCTAAGAGAAAACTACATATTTACTTAGATTTTATGTCCACATGTTTATTTCACGTTCCTCATTGCATACTATTATGTATATATTATCCATATTTGGTAAGAAATCTTTTAGAAAGATACCCAAATAAACATACATATAATTTTTCCTTCAAGAAAGTGAGCAAGTTATTATCTTATCCATGGCAGCCTCCTTGCCTCCATCACCTTAAACACAGAGAAAGAGCTTCCTTTCAATAACATGAGACAGAAGAGCATTTGGTGGAGTTAGCACACATTCGAGCGACATCACTCATCATGTGTGGCATAGCTAATCTCTGTGTTGGAATCCGAACCTAACAGAGACACTGGAATCAATTTGGAGTATCCAAGAGAAGAACTGAACAAGGGTTTGAGTAGCAACAACAATTGAACATTAAAAATCCCCTCAACGAATTCTGTTGACTCAATTCCACTTAGCAGAGGATCACTAGATCTGCAGTGGCCTTGTGAGATCACGCCCATTGTGGAAAAGCATTCCCAACCAACTTTACATTTGCGTGCACGTTCAAGTGCTCAGGAAATATTGATCTCTGGAAAATCGATTTCCAACTTCTCTATTATGTTGCAGCGTTTAATCAGAGAGCATTAGTTGGCAGTGATTTCGATCCATCTCTCAATTAGAAGGTGTGCAGATCTAGGTTGCCATTAGAGAGATACGTTGTGCAAGTTTCATGGGATGGAGTGTCCAATAGTGAAGGCAATGCAACTTGAAATAATAAGCTACAAGAGCTTTTTCAATATACCCGATGAAGCAAGCCACACCAACAAACCAAAGGTCATTGCCAGAATTCAATGAATCTACAATGAAATAAGCATTTCCTTTTACCAAGATCTCTTTTCTTGATTTCACCTCATTCAGTTTCCCGAATATCAAGAATCAATTTCGTAACTAACTCATAACTATTTCATAACTGTTTAATTTATGCTGAGTTATTTTTAGGGATGTTACACCAACATACCCATTAACCTGGTATATTATGATTCCTTGAAATCTCATGATCCTTTTAATTATTAAAAGATTTATAAAATTACATTATTTTTAACATTTACTTACATTCATTTATGCACAGTAATAAATTTTTAATTTTTAAATTTATATTTATATTTTCCATATTTAAATTAAGAGATTACCAATGTTATTGTTATGTTTAAATATTAAAATTTCAATTTCATTGTTATGTTTGTACATTAAAATTTCAATTTCACTTTTTTTATTGTTTTGTATTTATATTTATCATTTGTAATTTAATAAATTACTTATTATAAATAGACGTAATAATTTTTTTTCAATTTTTATATGAATAAAAATTTAATATGTAAAACAATAAATTTATAATTAATTCATTGTTAATATAAAGATAAATTATAATAATTTTTTTGTATTGTAGAATTAAATCTAATTATTATTATAATTTTTTGTTCTCTAATAAAACCCAAAAGTGTTATAAGTGGATAATTGTTTAATTTTTTTAAATGTGAAGGAAATATAAAGAAATAAAGATGATGATGGTTCTCCTCCATGTTAATTGATAACTTAATTACTATAAGTTTTTGTTTTTTCAAAGATAAAAAAATAAGCCTTAGGTTAAAGTGTAATTGGACATGGTATTTGATTTCATGCATAGAACCAAAGAGAGATGCTACTCGAAAGAGTATGACCTTATTGTTATTTCCTTAAGAATGACAAGGAAAAACAAATTGTGTTTTAGTTTTGGAATAACATCAAACATTGTGTTTGAATAACTAAAATCTAATCTTTCTTAAGAAAATAAATAAATTAATATAATCCAAAATCTAAAAGCACAATGCCATAACCAATCTACCCTATATAAATTATGGTAAGAAGTGAGAATGTATAAAATGACTTGCTTCTTGTGTGTAGGTTTAATTTAGTTATGAGTTTATTTTTAACTCTATTCTTGAGGACATGCTCTTCCAAATATTCTATTATTTAGGTATATCTTTGTACTTTTAAAACAATTGTTAATATAAATCTGTTATTTTTTCTTGCTTTAAAATTACTTAGTGAATTTGAATTCAAATTTAAATTGGAAATATCATTTAATAGCTAGAAGCTGTGTTCTCACACGGTTTTCAAAATCACATTTAAATTGTAATTAAATCAGCCCTCGAGGATGATTATAAGAATGACACACTTCATGACAAGAACAACATCCAAGTGTTCTGACAGATGATCGTTGGAGGATGAAGAAATTTTATGTCGCCGGATTATAACTCTCTCAAAATCTGATAGGGCTCCAGTGTTTGAGATGAAATTTTATATGTATGGGGACAGGTGTAAGAGACATATATGTAAACTTTGAAACACCCAATGTGCGATATTTACCACCAATGGAATCAAAGAGAATTTTGACCCATTTCTAATTATGATAGAAGAATGGCACCCTTTGATTAAAAGAACTGCACCCAACGTTTTTGAAAGATAGTCGTTGGATGATAAACAACTTGTAATTATAAATATCTCTCAATCCGACGACGCTCCTGCCGAAATCGTATTGTTACGGGAACAGATGTGAGAGATATATAGGGGATATATAAGGGGAGTTTGAACATCACAACGTCCCATAATTACAACCAATTGAATGAAAGAGACTTCTCAGCGATTTTTTGAATTATGATTATAAGAATGAAACCTTGATTACAAGAAAGGCATCCAAGGGTTCTGACAGATAGTCGTTGGAGGATAAAGAACTTTCCAGCTTTCTTGTCGAAATGGTACGGGGTATCCAAGAGATGTCACAGATATATCGGTGGAGTTTACAAATGACAACACGCCTCATTTACCATCCATTGAATGGAGGAGACCCTTCCCTGGTTTAGCTCCATCCCTTCTTCAGCGTTTGGAATTATGAGAAGTGCAACGTGTATTTTCTGGCGTTGTTCCTCTGGTCCGACCGTTGAAAAGTTCTATGGGCCATATTGTCTCTGGTACATTACCTTTCTACCATTTTTTCTTCTCTATTTGTCTATTTGGTTTAGGAAAATTGCTTCTTTAGGCTTCTATACGAAAAATTAAATCTATGTAATTAGACGGAAAACTGGAGTACTTTTTCATCTTGATTCTTCTGGTTTGTTCTTTCTTTTACAAACACTGTAATTTCCATCTGTTGTCACTCCTTGTGTGTATGCATGTTTGTTAGGATTTGTGTTTTGTATTTTATGGTTGCGTCTCAAAATATCTCTTAGAGATGGGAGGGGAGACTGGCAGAGGGACACAATTGATTTGCAGAGGTAGATATGGCATGGTATTGGCAGCTTCTTGGCCATTTGCTTGTCCTCTTGACTACTTAAACATGTTAATTTTCGTCTAGCTATAGACAATTGCTACGAGCAGGGACTGCATTTGGGAGCTATTCACCACCAAAGCCTTCAATCCCGTTCGAATTGCGTAGGTACACCTAGACCGTATTCTTTCCATGCTCTTATTTAAAGGTTCTTTTACATCTACGGCTGCATATGCTGTTGTTTTAATATTTTCACACATTTTTGTCTACGGTCGCGCATGTTACTGAAAGCCTGCGCGAAGTGATTCAAAATTTAGCTGTTTTTTTCTCTTTAAAACTTGAGGTTCACACTCGGAATTATTCTCTTAGTATGTATATGGTCATCTTTTATCGTACTCTTTAAATTCATAAGCGATATTCATACAGTAGAAATCTAAATACCACCCTTGTTCATCAACTCTATACATGTAAATTGCGGTTTTGTTGTGGATATTAATATCCCATTATTTAGAAACTCGTCACAGGAAACCACGTTGCATTGTATTCCTTATTCCTTACGATGATTGTTAAGGTGGTTTAAAATAAGTAGATTTGTTTTGAAGGATTGATTGTCTTTTGTCCCTGGTTGGCATCTTATCACAATTAACATGAATATATAACGGAGCTCTAATGCCCATTTTAACTTGAATTCTTGAAATTATCGGACACCTTTTCCAAAATACTAAGCTAAACTTGTATATTATCTGGCTAAACCTACTTTCCTTCTATCTTATCTTCCACTTGTCTACCACGTCGGCAAGTCACTTCTCTGCATATATAGCTTTTCCTGCACCTCTCATGCTATGAATCTCGCGAGAAATTGTATTATTTTAAATTTTTTGTTATTTGAGATTGGCGAGTGCCTTTTGAATCACCTTCCATGTCATTCCATGTCATCCTATGGAATAATAATGGAAATCGATGTAATCAAATTTCTTCTTATTTACAATGAAAATAATTGTAAATAAAAAACCGTAAGAAACATCTTAGATCAAATTTGTAGTGGAATATATCATAAACAATTCAACAAATAAAAATAAAAATAAATTAACAAATTGAATTTGAGATAGATTAGACACGGGGATTTAGAAAAAGTGAAGCAAACTATAAATCGAGATTTTTTCTCCAAATATGTAAAATATTTAACCATTTTTAGGAATATATATTATATATATATAATTACAACTTCAAATTTAGTTTGAGATTTTAATTTTCCATTAGTGTTTCTTTCCGCATTAAGCAATTCGTTCATTCATATTAAGTCTAATTCTGGTTTCACAAACTAACCATTAACAAATATATTTTAAGAGATTGTTCGGAATTGGTCGTTAATTTTATCAGTCAATCAGTTTCAATGAAGAGGTTAATCACATTTTAAAACTTAATGATGACTGAAATTTTTATTTATTATATAGGAATTGAATTTTTATAATTTTTATAATATTTTTATATTTACTTTTATTTATTTGAAAAAGAAAATTAATATTTAATATTATATATTTATATAAATTTCTAATTTTTCTTATGTATTTATGTTATGGTCAATTTCAATACATTTATATTTAGAAATAACATATTTATTTTTCTCTTTAGAAATGAGAAGAGGAATCTATTATGAATTTGATTATATTGAAATTGAATTATTTGTAACTTTTTTCTATCTTAATTTAATGAGCGAGAGCGATATTGGTAGGGGAAGTGTTGGAGGGAGAGAGAGGGAGGGAACAAGTAGGAGATAGCGAGCGGGAGAAAAAAGGGATATAGATCGAAGAGAATGAGGGAGAGACATCCAAAGAGGGAAGGAATAGAGGAAGGGAGGAAGAGAAAGATAGGGGGAGGGAGAGAGAGAGAGAAGTTGGTGTGAGAGGGAAGGGAAGAGAACATAGGAGAGAAGGGGAAGGAGGGGGGAGAGAATGAGAGAGAGGTCGAGAGAGAGGTCGTGTGGGGAGAGAAAGGGAGGGAGGAGAGGGATAAAGG
>APFE030675653.1:56592-69005 GCA_000404065.3 Pinus taeda
TCCTCTTTGTTTCAGGTTCTGCCCCTGCCTGTACAACATGATCTGATAATCTTTCGGTAGGAACTTCTCCTTCAGTTTTGCTTCCATTCTGGCCCACTTCTTGATTGGTTGTTTGTTTAATCTTTTCCTTTCCACCTGAACGCTGTCCCACCATAAGGACGCATGCCCTTTCAGCTTGGTGGCGGCGAACTTCACCTGTTTGTCTTCACTGGTTTCCTCAAACTCAAAAAATTTATTAACTTCACTCAGCCAATCTAACAACACATCTGCAGACAAACTCCCGTCATAAGTAGGTAACTCATGCCTTGGCTTATGACTGGACAGCAAAACTGACTTCAATAATCTAAGTTCCGGTGTCACTCCTTCATACTCATCCTCCTCTGTTTCAGCTACTTCTTCATCACTGTTGTCTGCCGAGTTTCTTCTTCCCCCGGCCTCTACCACTGCCAATCTTTCACGCAAAACTCGAATCTCCTCTCGAAGTCCAACATCTACTGCCCTATGGACTACTCGTCCTCGTCCTCTTCCTCTTCCTCTTCCTTCACCTTCACCTTCTACCTGTTCCATTTGTTCTAACTCAAGAAACTAGCTCTGATACCACTTATGATGGCCTCCTACCAAATCAAAATATCTGCTCGTTGATAGGACTATATCCTTGGCGAATTTATGGTTGACTTTAATTCTTGTACGTTTTCTTGGTAAACGGTATTAGGGTTATTCCCGGACCCGTCGGTTAACCCCTTCACACCTGCCGGTGCCCTCCTATACGACCTCGACCTTTTGTCAGCTATCCTCCCGCTATCCTGGTCATTTGCACTTTTTCACTGTGAGTGTTGTTCTGCTCCGCGGAAGCTCTGCTACCTCCGCTAACTTGGTCCCTGCACTGACACTATGGTTGCTCTCGGCCTTTAACACCTTCGCGATAATGTTGCAAGGGTTATGGAGGCGATTTTACTCGGTACAGAGTTTGTATTTCTTTGTTACAGGTTTGTTGTTTTCGATTTTCACTGGTTAAATGTCGCCTCTGTTCGATTTACTGACTGAGCTTGCACTATCATAGGTTTCTACCAGGCTTGCACTCTTCAATTCGTTGCACAGGTAATTTCTCTCTCTGATTATACTTCCTTAGCCCTTGTTTATCCGACCCTAACGCATTCGTTCTGGGTCTTTCAGGTTATGAGGTCTGTCGGTCTTTCGATTTCTGTCTCGCATCTACAGGTAAGCTTTGGGGTTTGTCTTTTCCCTTTCCTGTTGTCTATTTCCGTAACTCTGATTTGTGACTGCAAATATTCTAACAGGTTTTCATTCTTTGTTGCAGGTGGTCTGATGCCGTCGCCTTTGGAGCTTGATGTCGTCCACGCTTTCACCAATCCTTGGCATCCTCCAGCGTTCTTTCCGGGTAGGATCCTTCTAGTTAGATAGACTTGTTCTTTAGGGTTCTAAGATTTAGCTGTAATGCTGGACTTGTTACTTGAGCGGTCGATTAGTTGGGTTTTCTCTTTGGTTCTGTGTAACCCTCTTGGGTTCTGTGTGTTGATCCTTTACTGTGATTCTTTTGCATGTAATATTTATAGTCCTGCTATCGGGCTCTGTCCCTGGAAATGGGTTTTGTTATACAGTCGAACCCTCGGCCTGCAAATGGGGTTTTTATTTTTGATTGTTCTCTCAACTGGGTGTTCGCTCGTTCGACCCCTCGACTGTAATCTTGTTACTTATTTAATATAAACCTCTTTCGTAAGGGTTCTGTTGGGTAATCCCTTGCCCTGAACGATTTCTTGATACTGTCTGGTCGCGTGGGTCTCTTGCACTGGAAACTTAATTTCAGGTCTCTGTTTCGAATAGGTTTTTTATTTCAAAAGGCCATGAACGCCTAGACTGTATCGTTACTTTATCTATAATATTGATTGAAATGCTACAGATTGTTTGTTTCTTTCCGATAGTTTTGTAAATCAGAAATAGTTGGGTTTGCAGGGTTACCTGAAAGATTATTTATATTCTTGTACCTCGTTCTTCTTTACTTGGCCGTGATGCAATCGGCAACACTTGCTATTCTTTGTGGGTGTTTAGTCACCTCGTCATTCACACACTTTCGTCCTCGGATTTGTTACGTAAGACGGTGCCTGCTCTCTCTGTGGTTGTTTCCCTTCTTACTGTTCCAACGCAGTCGTTACACAGTATTTGTATATTTGTGCCTGAAGGTTTAGTCTACACAGTGACTGTAAATTTATGAAAGAAATTCTGTCTGCACAATGATTGTAAATCGATGCATGAAATCTTATCTACACAATGATTGTAAATCGATGCATGAAATTTTATTTGCACAGTGATTGTAAATCGATGCATGAAATTTTATTTGCACAGTGATGATGTTTTCATACAGAAATATAAGAAAGTCTTCAGAAATGACTGTCAATTTGTTTTTCTATCTGTTGAGGAATCCCGTACCATGGTTCTCTTCCTGCTTATATCCTAATGAACCATAACTGTTCTTGGTAGAACTGTCCCAACAGAAGGGTAACTGTTTATCAGTTCTTTAACTGTCTTTAACTAATGTAATTTTAAAGAAACTACTTAACTAACAATTATTTTCCTGTTACTAATTTCCTATTAAAAGTAATAGTGTACAACTTTAATTGTTCTAATCCTATGAACCTTCTAACAAATAAAATAAAATAAACCAAGTAAAAATAAGTAACATAACCGACAAGTCTGACACCTGTCCAATTAAACATAGATGACTGTGTATTGTTGTCTCTCCCTGAGACGGTCAACCTCCTTCTGTCTCCTCAGAGCTGGATGCTCCTGCATCACATTGTCTGGAAGCCAATCCATTAAGCCTTTTGCTCGTAAACCAGAGAGTTTGACCGACCAGTGACCTCGGGCTTCACTCCAAAAAATTGTGCAATGGTTGTCATCGTGCCCGCCTCCACTGACTGACGAAATTGTGTAGACATGAGAGGCATGCACCTGTTGTCTGTCACTTCAATGTCCTCGAAATTTGCACAGTTCTGTCAGCCAGTCACCTTGTGAGCCAACCTGTTTCTCCTACTGAATACTGTGTGTTTTTCATCGCTTGTCCTCTACCTGCCCGACACCCTACTCACCCTAGAAACTGCGCAGAGATGTCCTGCAAGCTAGCCTCCCAGTTCTGTGCTGGCTTCTCAAGCAATGTCACGCATTTCGTTGTTAGCCTCCCCGAAGAATCTATGTAGTTTTCATGACCATTATCCTCCTTGCTGTCTACACCGCATCCCTAAAAAATTTGTGTAGTTTTTCCCTCCATTCGAGCCCGATTCCGTAGATGGTCACTTTTATCCTAGACTGTTGATCTCGATTTCCCAGTGACCTCCATGCATGTTTCATTTACAGCATCCCAGAGCCCGTATCCCATCTTAAAATGTACTCTGTGCAATTTCAGATCCTTGTCTTCTCTCTCGGTCACCTGCACCCAAAAATGAAAGATGATGCATCATGGTAGATTAGGAGATTTATGCATTTAATGTCTTCTCATCATGAGTGACTTCAGATATAGGTACATGGATGAGACATGACGTCACAACGAATGTGATCAACAAGGAGTGCATGGTAGGAGAATTGTTTGTGAACGGACAAACACATGAAGCATGCCAAGTACAAGGAAGGAGAGACATGCGCGCGCAACATCAAGTAAACCAATACCATCAAAGATTCGACACACCTTTCCATGTGGAGGTGAAGCTATGATACACCAAGAGAACATTCATCATTGATTAGCACTGTAGTTCGACATTGACACCACCATTAGCATGGACACACTAGCGCTGTCATGCCGATTCATGTTGTGAGTCATCTCGGCCAGATCACTATTGTGGGCCATACTCTTGTAATCAATGTAATGTAACATGGAAGTCCAAGAGACCCTCATTTAAAGTTAAAGAGTCATTTAGAGTTCAAGAGTCATGTAAGTCAAATAGTCACGAGGGAAGTTGAATAGCCACAAGGGTCAATTTCACCCTTGGCTATATATACCCCTCATTTGTACATGCAAAGGAATTTTCACCTTGGCTCCTCCCACATAGCCTTGAGAGTTTGTAGTCTTTTCTTTTAGAAGCGAGCAGTGGCTCCAACACCCCACTATCGGGATTAGTGATGTAATGATGTATCAATGTGTCTTGGAACTTTCGCTTAGCTCAGAAGCATGTCAACATGCCCCATGTTTTCACACATGTATTGCATTGGTTTGTAAGACTATTCTTTGGCCACTTGTAATGCATGTTGCTTTAATCTTTATTAATATAATTGAACTATTTTGGTTGTTTTAGTGCATATTATTTCAAAAATGTGTTGTATCAGTTGTTAACGCTATCTCGCCCATGTGGACTATTCCACTCGACACTCGACAAGTTCATTCTCATAAACTTGTTGCAATGATCGTCACACTCGTGTCAACTATTTCGTTGGGTGTTGTACGTGCTATATGTTCACTGTGTGTTTGTGACTGCCGTATTTGTGTGTACTAGTGAAGCCAAAAGTTATGCATGTTTTGATGTGTTGTGCGTCTCTAATAGAATTGGAACTATTCCCTTTTGACTTGAGACTCATTCTCACCCTCTCCCATTGTAGTGAAAGCACCTTGACACAAGCGACACTAAATACTCATGAAACATGTGAACCTCAATGTTCGAAGACTAAGTAAACCACTTTCATGTGCTATCAAGCAAGAGTTAAAGCATATCTTTAAAATAATGAAAATGGGACCATCTTATCAGATGGGACTCCTACACCAAACGATACGAGGTCTAGTTGAGACTTCATACTGGGATATACCCTGAATGTTAACGAGTCTAACAGAGTCAACTCATATATTTTAAGATAATTTAATTTCCAGAAAATAATTTTTATAATCCACCCTTATCCAGCAAATTTGAACTTAAAAATTTCGGAAAAATTAAAATTCACTCAAATTATCCGTCTTTCTTTATCTATTTAATAAAAAAAGGAACATGTAATTCAATTTTTACTAAAGACAGAATACACTATTTTCACACCTAAATTTATTAGTCATTAATATTGTTATCGTCGAGTTTTATAACTTTACAAAACATTATTTATTCGAATAAATTCACAACTAATGAAAGTGTCTTTAATTAATTTGGTTAATCTTCAAATAAATTCACAACTAATGATAGTTTTTTAATTAAATATAATTTTTCATTTTGGTAACAGTGATGAAAATTTTAGACGATGGTAGCTTTACTTCATTTATGTTCTCAAAATTTCGGAATATAAATTAACCAAATTCATCTACCTATCTTTCATCCTCTGTCGTTGTCAGATTTGGGCGAGTAAACGTTTGTTGACACTCATTCCAATCCAATTCACATAGTCACGTTTCAAAAAAAAAAAAAAAGTAGATTTCCACTATCTGTCACTTTTGTCAACATGAGCTGTTACAGCTGTTATGGGTTGGAGCGGTCGATTTCTAGTCCTGTTTAATGAAAGTAGAGTTCCAATTCCCCGGAGAGAGAGAGAAAAAAGAGCTCGAAAGCAGTGCCGGTCATCATCTTCCATGTAATATCATTATATGTTTGGATTGAGTGTCTGCATTCAGCAAGTGAAAGATTTGGAGAATATTTATGACATTTGTTCTTTTTAGTTCAATCATATCAGGATGTGATGAATGACAATAGGGAGAATAATGTGCTAGAATTTGCATTTATTTTAGTAGCACATCACTTTTCTTCTCAGGTCTTCATTCGAATTGAACCATACAGCTAAAAAGTGATAGATATAGCTAGAAAGTGATAGCTAGGCCTGCTGATTTTATAACAGCCCATGTGAATTTCAAACTAGCGAACTGATTTTCATTATGAAAGAAAACATAAAGTTAATTGCCGGTCTGTTTCAAAGAGAAGTACATTGTTGAAAAGCTCCATGATATGAATGTAAAGGATAGTGCAGGAACAATATGTTAGAAGCACGAGTAATGAAAGAAAATAAACACATGGTATTCATCAAAGTAAAGTTTATATTTATTTGTAAAAGTGCTTCTGATTATGTTTATATTTATTTGTAAAAGTACTTCCGATTAAAAATTAGAAATATAGTAATTTAGCTACAATTTAAAGAATTAGTTTCATAGATTCACTGAATATTGTTCGAATAAATAATTTAAACTGCCGTGGAGCGATAGGGACCGCAGTATACTGTTTCCAGAAAACATCCATTTGAGCTCCCTGGTCAAGCTGCAGATTGCATATCGCACATTTTATTGTAAAACTTCATTGTGTTCCTTCTATTGTCTGCGAATGCGATTTCGCGATGGGATCGCATATCGCAAATCGCATGTTTCAAACAGTGATGGCAGTGGCGGCACATCTTTTTCTTTTCCTCCAATGCGATGGTGTGATGTTGTGATGGGCCACTCAGAGTTTAATTCCCGTGCAGATTGCCGTCTTGAAAAGCATCACCGCCTCTTCTGCAATAAATACACAGATAAAAATAAACATCAGTAGATATTTTGATTAGTTTATAGTTTAACTCAGATATTTATTTTCCTATAAATACAACAAACAGCAGATCTGTTTTGTATGTGTAGAAAGAAAAGAACAGAAGTTCTATTTTCTGTGTGAGTGCAAGTAATTTTGAACCGCAGTTTTGTTTTTGTACTCTGACAGTGAGAGCAGAATTAAAAAAAAAAAGACTTTTTTCTGCAATGCACAACAGTGCTGAAACTCTAATTTTTTCTGAGATAATGAAATTAGTTTCTGGAACTGAAGTGTTCCTGTTGTAATCCTTCCGAATAAAGGAAAAACAGTTTTTTTTTGTTATAATTAAGATCCTGAATTGAAATAACAGAGCGTTGTTCTGTGAAATTTCTTTTGTGTTTTAAATTAACAAAAATTCCCAACAAATATTTCATTAGGTACGGCCAATCAAATAATTTAAAATATTCTTTATAATCTACATAAAAGTATTTCCTAAAGTTTTTATTTATGAAACCTTAGAATTAGCAAAATCACTTTATAGAAATACTCTAAAATTGAGTTCGTATTTATATACATGTCCACAGCTGCATATCGATACTCTCTCTTAAATAAATATGCTTTTAAGGATTTCAAAGTTGTATGTTTCGATTCATCTTTTTCGTTTATATATTTATTATTGCCGGGCAGGTGGGGTCAACTTAAATAGATCATTGAAAAAAAAACCAACCGGAAAGCTGTATGTTTGACAAAAGCGTAACCTTCTTGTTTATAGTAGTTGACCGTTATGAGTCCATGGAGGTACCTCGACTATACCTATCCAAATTATTGATCATCTTTTGATCGTAGATTTAAGTATTAGTTTGAGTTTCAATATATATACTCATGATAATGGACAATTTGTAAGATAGAAATTATAATTTTATTTGTAAAAATAAAAATTCGGTCATTATTATTATTTTTATGAGAAATTAAATTTGAGATTATATTATAGTAAAGGAAATTCTGTTAATTTTTATTTGTTTGAAAAAATTGTGTTTCTAGATAAAAGTATTTTACTTTAAAAATGGCTGAAATATATAACATTATTAGAAATTCGAATATTTATGGAGGAATTATTGTCAAGCATTTTACTAATAGCATATTAGGAACTAGTTTTACACTTTCAGATAAATTCTAAACATTACAAATTTGCTTTATTACAGTTTGCTATATTGATGTCCATTGAAAGAATTTGAGTGATATATATATATATATATATAATATTAATATACACACTTCATTGAAAATTTAAGGTAAACTTTTAACAAAGTGATACATCCAAATTATATTGGAAGAAAGTATTTTATTCTTTTTTAATCTTAACCATAAAATTCCCTTCAAACTTTTGTGGTAGATATGTACTACCAAAATGTCTCGTAATATGACCAATGAAAAATGCAAAATGTCTAGCGATATGACAAGCGAAAAAATGTAATCATTGTTTTGTCTCTTCATCTCATAGCTTATCCACACCACTAATTTTCCCACTACTTTGTCCCACTTCTATCTTGCCCAATTTCTATCACCATTAAACTTATCTTCAATTGCTTTTTACATCATATTTCGTTGACAGTGTCTTCAAGTGATTTCCTAAGAGTGGTCAACTTTTGCTCCATCATGGCTATAATTATGAATTGTTGCAACTCACAACATCCCAACATCCGACATGAATATTGTAATTCATAATGACAACATGATGGAATTTAAAGCTTAGGAAGGACTACTTACTCTAATGCTCACATAGTAGAAAATAATATTAGTTACATTTCTACTCAAATTGGTGTTACTTAAATCATTGTTTATGTGGTTACTTATATCTAAGTAGGTGGTTTTCTTAATAAACTCCTCAAAGTATAATTATACCACTCAATTGTTTGTTGTACTAAGCAACTTAATCAAGATTTCTGACTTTGAAAATTCATTTGTGCCTCCCAACCATAATGGATATAACAAGAACAATATTATATAGAATTACCAAAGAAGAGTGATTGTGTCATAAATCACATATTGGGATCAAGAGATAGATAATAATTAACTTCCTTGTTCTATTCGATGGTTTCTTCCACGCTACGATATTTTCACTACTCTAGTGGGATTAGTGCCATTTGTTTCATATAATGGAGGATTACTATGTTGAGCCTCATGAAAAAGTTATGGAGATCAATCTTACAAGGAATTCATAATAAACATATTATGTTTTGCTATTATTATTCAAATTTCTTCCCATGGTTATACAACAACAACAAACAGGTAGGAACCACAAATATTCATTCAAATCAATAACAAAATATGAGATCTCTCTTTAATTATTGTCTAATTCCATGAGAATTACATGAAAATTATAAGTTTAATGAAGATTGATTCGTGAATTTTTTTTTGTCAAAATATCTCTTAAAATATCTGTATACACACAACAAATGAAAGGGTGAAAAAAACATATTTAAAGATAAGCTATACGCATTGAATGAAATAACTTAATAAAATAATTCATGATGATAAACCACATTGTGAAAAAGATAAAATAGACTGAAAGGGAATGATTTGTTTATTCCAATAATTTAGAGCAATGCAAGGCTTAGAAGACACCTACTTGTTTCTAAGTATGCTTTTTGGAACTATGTTGTAGGTCCCTCTACCTTTGGACACAAAAGATATCCATGGTCCAACCTTCTTCTTCAAAACTAAGAGAAAGAAAGAGAATGAGTCTCTTTCAAAAAGAGACCAATCCAAATGCAAGGAAATAAGTCTTATATGTGGGAATAAATTTAAAGATCAGAGTGGTTACTTAAGAGATAAATTTCTACAATAATGATACTAGTCAATGCCTTCCTTTTCGCTCCAACCATGACATCGTTAATTAATCTTGAAAGGTAATTCCTTTCTTTGGGGATTAGTTATAGGAGATAAAATATCAATAAAACCTATAAGACCCACCCCAAAATACACAATAATGAACACATTTAAATTTTTTTGGTACACGATGATAGCATACATGAATTTCTTGTAGGAGAATAATATATATAGATTTTCTAAGTTTATAAGGGTCATCTATGTATCTGTCACACTGCAATAAATAATGCATATATGAACACATGTTTTGTTACTTAAAGAGTTCATTTGGGAAGAAATACATGAAAGAGGGAAAGATAATGATACTTTAGGCGAAATTATGTATTTTGTTATATGTGTGAAAAAAGGTAGTATAATAGGTTTTCCATTTACAAGGGGACTTTCTGGGAATATCTAGGCTAATAAACTCAGTAAAAAAAGGCAAAGCCCAAAAGAATGTAATGATAACTAGAAAAATAGATAAAAAATAGATAAAAACACAAAATAATGTAACAAAACCAACAAAAATGGATTCCAATATTACCAAATGGAGAGACATGCCATTAACAAGTCACAAATAATTAGCTTGTTAAAAGCGCAACCATGTGTTGGAGATTTCCACATACAACTATAGAAAGAAATATATTATAAATTAGAATTTCAATTAAAGATTAGAGAGAAATATAATATGAATTAGAAAAAAATACAATTATAATTGTGAAAACTATGATGTCAAAAATATTTTATTCAATTCAAAATGCAGAAAATAATAATATTTACGAGATTAACTAAAAATATATACAATAATCAACATTATGACTTAGATATTTCAAACTTGAACTTTGATTTTGATGCAGGCATAAATATCATTAAATTGCAAAAAATAATAATGATTACAAAATCAGTTAGAAATATACGCAATGATGGCCATAAACATTTGAAACCTATATGACCTAGATATTTGAAACTTGATCTTAAATTTTAATGCATATATAAAGATCACATTAAAAAATAAAAAAACTACATGAATTAAACTGGTAAATTGAGAACGATTAGTTCAAGCTAACCCGCAAACATATATGACCCAAAAATTGTAAATTGATATTAGCGAAGATGAAGTTCAATCTCTTGCAGTTATCTTTGACTTCTTTATCATGCTTGGAAGCTTCTGTTTGGCCATGATTATGATTGCAATGAATGCTTCTTCGTTTTTGGTCGATAGCTTAAAATTTTAAGATTATAAAAATTAGTCTAAAGTTTAAAAATATATTTAGTGGTAATATATAAAGCTTGAATGGGTTTAATGCCTAATGTGTTCGAATTACAAGTTAAAGAAAAACAAAATATGTTAAAGTTTAATAATAATAATAATTTATAAAAACTTAATTGTAAAATAAAATTACAACATAGTAACTATGTATGAACGTGAAATTATAAAGAAATTATAGAGTAAAACAAAACAACAACAACATAGAAACTATGTATGAATGTGAAACTATAAAGAAATTGGATAATGTATAATAAATTCAATTATTTGAAATGCAGTTTTATTAACTATACATAATTTTATGTATCTAGGAATCTAATGCACAAATAATTATACCAAGTTCTATGGATCCGTCAGTTAACAAGATGAGTTCATTACAGGTTTGGTGGTTCGAAAGCCCAATGGAATCAGATTAAAGCATGGAAGAGTGAAATCACCATACGGTTTGTGACTTCACACCAGGTACAATTGGGTCCCTCCGATGTTTATCACATGCACTATAAAAGGCAGTGTCCTATCATGACTGTTGTTTTACACGCAGGGTATTACTGCTTTTATGTGTTACAAATATTTTGATCTTGGTGGTTAATGTCCCATATTGTTGTAATTATCATGATCGCAACAGCATGATGATATGCGCTAAAAAATATATGTAAAATGTTCTAAATGTCGTATAATTGTATCGTCAATATCACCCCTATGTCGATTTTATCTCTAAATGGGATTTTCCTCGTGAACGCTGGGCGCGACACATGAAGAATCCAATGTCACAAGTAATGAATTGATGATACCCAATGATACTTTTTGAATTTTGACATATTAGTGAGTGAAGTCAGAAGGCCAGCCAAACTCTTCATTGCTTTGCCTAGGAAAAACTTTTGGATATACGTTTTTAGTATAATGGAAGCATAGATTGGGATGAGGTAGAAATGGCTGCATGGGATCCAATCAAAACCCCTTTAACTTAGGCCAGTTGGTGAGTTATCACGTCCACTAGAGAATGGTTTATCATGCCCTACTGCTGAATGAGTCATCACGCCCTTCAATTTTGTTGCTACTAACGCGGCTCCCTGCTAGTATTGTTTTGTTTGAGTCACGGACAATTAACTTAGTGTATTGTTAAAGCATAGAGATCATTTCCAAACTTGTGTTTTCTTAATAACATTGGATATAATTTGGATTCAACAAAATTGAACGTACAGCCCAACCGGGACAATTCTACTTTACATCTTTGTTATAGTTAAACAAAAACAATGTCAATCATCTATTATTGCCATTTTGTCCTGTTATGTTTCTTTCAGTTTGTCTCATTATTTTGTTACCTTTCTCATATAGACCTCCTTAGTTTCTTACCACAATATGTATCTTTCTCCATTGCATAGCTGCACACCATCACTACCTAAGATATATTACGAGTTTATTAAGAAAACACTCTTCTAATTGCAATTTAATTAATTAAATTAAACCTTTATGATATACCAATAATTGTGATAAAATCAATAACGAAGCATTGATATGAAATTTTATGAGACTTGCAACAACACAAATGATTTGTATCTGTTTTTACTTTCTAACATGTGCTACTAATCTTGTTTAGTTTTACGAAGAAATTTTGAATCAATATTGACGTTAACTATAGAATACATAAGGTGTTGTGTTATATAAAATTTGTAATGTAGTTATTCCTCTTCATTTTTTATTATTATCACGTTTTCATGTTTTTGTTATTAAGGATATATGTTTCTTTCTAAAGGTTCACTAGCTAATATTTAGAGGGTAGAGTGTCTATATCTCTATAAACTTCGCAATTA
>APFE030675653.1:84496-104459 GCA_000404065.3 Pinus taeda
TATAATTATCAATCCATAATAAAGACCAAAACATTTACTTCATCATACATCATAGGTTGCTAAAATTTAAAATCTTATGAGATTAACATTATTATTATTATCATTATGATTATAAGCTAAACATATATTCATTTCATAAAGATGTATAGTGTCGAACTTTTTCCGTATTGAATTTTATAGAGTCGAATATTTTCCGTATCGTATCGAATTCGAATCCGAATCTGAATTCAAATTTGGTAACTATGGTTTAAACTCATCCCAAAATCACTTCTAACTTTTTTTTCTTTTTTTTTTTTTAAATTTGGCCAACATCTAAAATTGTTTACACATCTAACCTACAATTTTTTGTTTGTTTGTTTGTTTATTTATTTTTTTAAATTAGGCCAACATTTAAAATTGTTTACACATCTAACCTACATTGGGTTGTAGAGGGCGGATATCAGAGAATAATATGGTTGTAGAGAACCCATACTAGAGAATAATATTTCTATTTTCAATTTATTTAGATATACCACATGACCATCTGGAAGGGTGAATCTAAGCTCATGGATAGAGGTGGATTTGGAATAAAACAAATGCATTTGGCAGATGGGGACGAAATCCATAGATAGAGTGAGAGGTATGAAATGAGTGGATAAGAGAGTGGAGTGTTTTATAATATTTTTAATTATATTTTAGAATTTTGTATTGTATTAAATAGACACTTGTATTGAAACTTAAAAAGTTTGCCAACCTTTGATATTGTTAGTTTGATATTGTTAGTTTGGTCGTGTATAAAACTAAGAATATTTTGATAACAGATCTTAACCATTCATTTAATTAAAATCAAAATTATGTAAGACCAATTCCAATAAAAACCAGGCTTATACACTTAATCGTAAACTAAATATTACACTATAATAAACTAAAATTTGAATGGGAGGCTGATGAATATACATATTCCCCTGCCCTTTTCCAAATGTAAAGCTTCTGCAACTGATTACACATTCCTCAAGTCTCTGTTCTCAATGCAATCGGAATCCATTTCCCAATAATAGTTTTTTTTTTTTAGAAGAAAAAGCATCATAGGTTATATTAAGTCAATATAAAAACCATGATTGGATACAAATGGATGACTTGAGCAGCTCCATATCAATACATCATTGAGATGAAGCATATAGGATGAGTGACATATAGCATTGCATAATATGGAGACTATAGAGAAAAGAAGAGAAGATGGAACAAGATGTAGAGAGACAATACTCATGGATACATATGCTTTATCATAATAATCGAAAGAAAAGAGTAGTGGCTATGCCCAAAGTTTTAGGCCTGTGTGCTTGAAAAATAATCAAAAATTGATCTGATACAGTGCAAAATGGACTTATAGGGGACCTTGGGATCTCTGAAAATTTTATGGTTCCGACACTTCCAGGCACACCAAATCATGATGACAAGGAGAGGGCACCTTGACTCGCATTGTGTACACCATCATTGAAATGTTGCATGAACAGAAGCAAAGACATTGTGAGGAAAATAAAATAAAATAGCAAGCTCATGCCAAATTTCCTGTGAGGAGATGCATTGAAAAACATGTGAAGATTTGTCTCCTCTTCTGACTCGCACATCGAACACCTGTTGGGGCCATGCCAATTCCTCTTCCTCAGATTATCCCATGTCAGATTTCTGTTATTGAAAACCAGCCAGGTAAAAAAGATCATTCTAGGAGGGCATCCTAATTTCCATAGAGCCATCGGAAAAATAAAAGCAGAGCTCAAAGCCTTTGCACAGATGAAATCAAAGAATATGTCTTTAACTCAGACAGGCGCAGAAGCATTTAGCATGAACCAAATAAGATGGTCATTTAGTCCCCCGCATATAATCTCGCTTGCCTGTAAAGAAGCAATGATCACATTCCATGTGGAAGAGAATTCAGCCAGCAGACCAATGTCTATAGCATCCTTCCAAATGGGGGTAAGGCCCAACCAGTCTGTGATGAGTTTGTCCCAGGTGAAAACACCGATTCTATGTAGGGAAAATAAAAGATTTTCTGGAAGATAGAACCTGCGACTACAAGCAATAGGATCAAGACCAATGAAAACTCTGTTTCCAGTGTGGATCCTCCATCTTAGTTTTGACAAAAAGAATTTCCTGACCTTCCTGAAGCTAAACCATATAGCCGATCCCTTTTAGATTCCAATTGCATCATTTCTGTGCCAGAACTCCAGGCCCTTACCTTTCAGATATTTCTGTTTAATAGTCTTGCTCCATGGCCCGTCCCCAAAAATCCCAATAATAGTTAATCACTTTGAAGTGGACCTATTTGTAATATCCCAGAAATCATTGCCTCACAGCATTTCCATCCATGAAACAGCCCAAATTCTAGAGAAAATTATATATTTTGCATCGTTTCTATTTAACTATACTCCAGATAAACTAAAACATTTATCGTAAAATAGTTTACAATCGATCTTTTCCAATTTCTCTGACTTCCGAAATCAAACATAAAACAAATTAAGGAACGCCTATTTTCAATTTATTTAGAAATATCACATGAACATATAGCAAGGTGGATCTAAGCTCATGGCTATGTTATCTACAAATATTATTCTAAATACATAAAACACAAAAATAAGGTAGAGAATTATAGAAATAATTTATTATGTCCGCTCCATATTTTGAATGTTTGGTCTTTATTTTCTTTCTTTGTATTGAATTTTTTAATTCAAACTGTCAATTTTCAAAACGCTCATATTGATACAAAGTTGAATTAGACAGATGTGGATCACCCCAAAATAAATAGTATATATATATATTAGTTTCTTATTATTATGTGTTATTATGATAAAAGTGATTGCATTTGAAATATTGCAAGGTTAATAACTACTTTGTGCCCCAAAAAAAATGGTACTGCAAAAAATCTAATTTGGGCACTTCCAATAGGATAACCATATTCTGACATAGACGCTATTATAGCAATGAGAGAATGAGATAAAAGTGCAAGAAGAAGAAGAGTGAATCCAAACATGGCACTGCTCATTTGTGGCTCTAGCTGCATTCCTTTTCAAATTAGGGACACTATTTTATAAGTGAAATGGGTGTGGTTCATGTGATAGAATGATGTCTCGACAAATTTCATCAAACTCATTTCTTGATTAATCAATCAATCAATCAATAATAGAAAAAATATTCCAGCGATTGATGGATTTAGCATGGGAATCACGTCATTGATATTGGTGGTGGAAATCATAACAAGAACAAGTAATTATAATTACCTTCATTTTAACCTGGGGGGATTTGTTCATTATTATTTTAGGCCATCACCAAAATATTAACAAATACTTGGATGAGTCAATCTTAATGGTACACCTATACTGATTTCTAATGGATTATATAATTTATTTTCATGAAAAAATGGATAGCTAAAAGAAAATGGTCATAAAAATATTTAGTCCCATACCATTCTTTGTGGATCAACATTTGCAAGGCAAAGAACCTACTCCATGGTATCTTTTGGGGGCTTGAAAATTGTGGGTTTCTTCGGCGTTGTAGAGTTATCCGTGGGCATATCCAAGTCATTATTTATTTTAGTGATTTGTGAAGGAGGATTAAGTGTCTCAAACCATATTATGCCTTCAAAGAAATCGTCCAACCCCCAACTCGTTAAGGACCTTTGCAGCATGAGCTGTCAGTGTTTGTAAATATTTGTTTTACAGACAAAGGTACAAAAGGTTGAGAAATATGCTTATATCTTTCCAAATAAACCTAGGACTTCATCATGTGCTATCATGATATAAATAATTTTAAGGGATCCATATGATCTTACAATTTTCCTCTGAGGCATGCTTAAAAACAAGTTCTTCTGCATAGGGTCTGGTTTAAGATTGTCATATGGAAATCCCCTATGAACAAAAATGTATAAGAAATATTTATTGCTAGTGAGTGTAGCAAGATAACTTTTTTGGCCAAAATGCAATCAATGGTATCCCAAAGACTGTAAACAATGCAAGTCAAATCAAATCAATCGCCTTTTATTTGATTTTGTTGAAAGTTCAAACATTAGATAGTGGTAAATTCACCAACTAGAAGACATAAGATTCCTTAGGCACGTGTGGTGATTGTCATACTTGAAGTCGTAGCCCATTTCCTAAATAGATCAAAGACAATTGTCAATAATAGGCAATGAATCCATGTATGAAAGCAACTCAAATGCAATTGTTAGCCACAATATTGAACATATTGATTGGTAGTAATTGTTAAATAAAGAAAATTTCAATTTTGACATCATAAACTTGTATTAATACATCATCTTGAATGGGCCAAGAAGCGAGATCCTTGAGGCTTAAAAACCACAGACATGAAATAGGGTTTCAATCTCATAAACTTGCAAAGGGTCTTTTGGTAGGTAGGTGACCATTGAATCCATTTCCTTAGTATATAAACCCATGGAGTGAAAATGGACACTATATCTCAGATGTTCTACATTAATTTTAAGAAGTAGGGTCTAATAAGCAGATGATAACTCTCTTCCTCTATGCTCAAGTCTGGGACTCTTCTCTTTTCAACTCCCAGTTTTTATTCACATAATATGTTATACAACAACCAGCTAACACACACGATTCAAACCCAAAAAATTCAGGAATCATTGTCAAATTATTTTCATAATTTCTCTAAAGAAAATTAACAATCCCTTGGCGAGAGTGAAATCAGACTTTTATAAAGAAAATGAATGACAAAAAATTGTATAACTGAAACAATAGGGATTCCCAGAAATTGAATAATTGAACAAAAAAATTCTGATAAATTGAATAACTGAGACAAAAGGGAATTTGATAAATTGAATAAATGAAACAAAAGGGCCTTCTGGCATTCGCGAAATTGAATAACATAAGCAAAAATGCATTATGTGCAATCAAGAAATTGAATAACTTAAACAAAAAAGCTGCTCCATCACATTCTATCAAGAAACCAGTTACAACAACTCCCACATGTCGGTGTATCTCAAATCAATGGAGGAGTATAATTTAATCGTCTAACAAAAAATTGAATGGTGCATAATGAGGACAAGTGGCTAATAAGGGAGTTCTAGGGAAATTCCTTACATCATAATTACTAGTAGAGATCCTTTGTGGTCCTCTATTCTTTACAAGGTCTCTTTTAAAACCCACGAGGCCAGGGTTCAAATCACATTGAGTATATTGTCTTGCTATGGTGCGCGGCGGCTCATGGAGTCGACTCCCCAATCGCTGGAGTCTCACCTCTTGCCAAAATAATAAGAAATTATTATATCTTCTTATAGGTTATTGGATGCACTCTTAGTGTTATAATGTAAGCTACAAGAATTGATCGTGGGTCTTCCTAAGATTAGGTCTGGCAGTTACCGATTCGCCATGTTGTTAAAAAAAATATATATTACAAGGTCACTAGAGAAGCATCGATCGTAGAGAGCTCATTATATTTCTTTATTTCTATCTTAACACATTCAATATAATTGACTGTCTTTGTTCACCAATAGCATTACTATTTAAGTATTAATTTTAATTTTAATTTTTTTAAATTAAATTTTAAGTTTTTTAAATTGAATACTACATGTCATTATATCTTTACTCATTTTCAATATTAAGTTAAAAACGACTCTAATTAATATATTTTTTAAGGATTTTTCCTAGATTATTTTAACCCAAATCTTGTTACCTCGTAAGGCTTTTCCCTCTGGCAAGAACTCTCCTATGTGCTACCATGACTTATCTTACACCATTGATCTAATCTATTAGATGATTAAATATTATTTTGTCGTTGAATCATTATAGGCCACGAAAAACACCGTGGAGAACACTTCATTAGAAGTAAGTGGGGTTTTTGTTAATTTCTTTTAAGAAATTTGTAATATAATTTTGGATGATATTGTTATTTTTGAATACATAAATCAATTTTAAAAAAAAGATGTCTGAATTTTGAAAATGCAATACAAATTATTAATCAAGTTGTTGGTTTAAATCTATTTTATTAATTATTTTTTCATTTCTAAAATAATTGATTTAAATATGTCATTAACTAATTTTTCATTTCAATGAAATATATAACATCAAATACAAATAATAACACACACACACACACACACACACACATATAATTGTTTCAATTACTCAACATCCAACATTTTGCAACATTTGAAATAGGTAATATAATTATGGATGATATTATTATTTTTTAATACATAAATTGATTTCGAAAAAATGGATGCTTGAATTCTGCAAATGTAATACAAACTATAAATTTATAATAATTGTTGATTTAAATTTATTTTATTAACTCGTTTTTCATTTTAATGAAATGTATGACATCAAATAAAAGTGATAACACTTTATTGTTTTAATATTATCATAAACAATTATAACTTAAAGTTTGATAGTGGGATGAGTTGGTTGCATTAAATATAGAATGCATTTACCACTCAAATGAAATTTACTAACATGCAATCGAGGATAAACAGAGATTCCACATTTTAAATTGAATTTGAAATGGCCTTTCATATGATTGAAATTGTAATTACTTTGAAGATATGCTCATTGCATGGAAAACTAATGGCATGAACAATCAAGCAAGCATGCACGTCTAAGATATGGTCTCTATAAGATATGATCATAGTGATTTGCATTCCTTATAAGTGGAAAAAATTGTCTTTAGAAACATTTAATGAGATGACTAATATTTCTTCTATGTGGAAAATCTTGTGTCCAACAACCTTTCATGAGCTAACTAATTCAACCCATTTGGGATAACTTACAACTTTTAGATCAGAGTTGGTTGACATAAAAGAGGTGGTTGTTGCTCTCCTTCCTTGGTCGATGGGTATACCTATGTCTGCTTGATGATGGACCTTTGTAATGAAACTTATTTGATGTAATTTCCATTTAAAAATAAATAATGTGCAAGAAAAATGAAGAGACAAAACTTTGACTATTATCAAATGAATATCTACACACAGTTCATTTGAAATTATTAAAAATGGGTATGTACATCATCCTTACAACATACAACACAATGCATATTTTAACTCTCAAGCACAATCCTAAAGCGTGAAAGAGACTTGCAAGAAACCATAAAGTGGGAAATAAAAACCTTGATTAGGAACAATAAAAGATGACTATATACAAATTTTGAAATGAGACTTGGTAATGAATATTGTGTTTAATGCACATTAATTACCAATAATATGGGAGGTACAATGCCCCAAGCTACCTAAAAATATTTACAGTTTGTAAGCTTCATTGTATGGAATTTCATATTTTGAAATGATCTTCCCATTTTTTAGAGGAATAGTCATGGAAATAAGTGTAGACTACATAATACCCACCAAGTAGATATTTTATTTGCTTCTTGACATTGCTGAAATCCCAATGTATTGCTATGGCCCACCAAATGAAAATTATTAGCGACAGTAAATGAAAAAGTTGAAATGATTCAAATTCTATGTATGATGTATGAGGATTTAATTGAAACTTTTGAATGGATTGGAACTTGTTTGTGTAATGCAAGAATATATGATTAATACAATAGTAAACTAGTTGAAGCGTGAAAAAATTGAAAGGATACAAATTATTTGTATGATGCGTGTGGATTTGATTTAAAAAATTGAAATGATTTGAACTTATTTGTAGGATGCATGCGAATCTGATTAGTATTAGGATTCAAATTATTTTTATGATGCATGTGGATTTTATTTTAAAAATTGAAATGATTTGAACTTATTTGTATGATGCATGCAAATCTGATTAGTATTATACATGCTTCGTTGGGAAAAACCCTAAAATTTATCCTTAATTCATATTTATAATTCAATGGGAAAAGCTTTGATTGCTATCCTTAATGTATTCCACATCAGTTCCATATCGCAATAAATCACTCAACAAGACTACGCACCCTATCATAAGAATATTTACCAAATTGTTTTTAATAAAAAAGAGTTGAAATGGGACCACTTTGGCATGGATCCTTTAGAACTTTTACAAAATTGCGGGAAATGAAACCATTTTGGCATGGATTCTCTCCTTATGACCTTACTCTACATTTTGTTCCTCAATCCATGGAAAATATGTAAAAATTATTCTCTTCGACAACTCTAACCAGCAGGGAATATCGTCAATATTTTCAATGTAATTGAAAACCCTCGCTTATTTCATCTATAGTAGTATGTCCCCTTATAACTTTTAACATAATTGATAACTATAACTCATTTCATTTTTGTCACATCCAAAAGGCATTTGTACTTGTATAATGCACCTGGAATTTGAACCTTCCACATTATGATATTCAATTTATATCATAAAACATTGGGGGAATCCTTTCTGCAAAGGGAGGCATTTGTAGAAGAGTGAGTGTAGAGTTCCTTCCTTTTATATCATGAACAGTTTTTGTCACATCCCAAAGGCATTTGTACTTGTTTAACACACCCAAAATTTGATCCTTTCACATTATGATACTTAATTCTAATGAAAACGCCATTTTTAAAAGCTCATGTTTGAAGTTAACCCTTACGTAACTCCCATTGTACTTGAGCTACAACGTATGATGTCTTCTAGTTGCTTTGAATGACAAATATGATAGGAATCGAGAGGACTTGGGCCATGATAGTTTTCCTTCATCATCAAAATTACTAGAATAATTCTCATGATGTCTTTTGTTATTATGAAAATAATGTAATCCATAGAAGGATTTCATAACTCTTGAGCAGTGGTGACAATATTTATGTTTGTGTACCCTAGTATTGCTTGTATGAATGTACCTATGAGAACTGCTTGCTAAATTTTCTTTACATTTATGTTATTTTATTTTCCCTATGTTGGAATGAGGGCACATGAACATGAATTTAGAGTTAATTCAAAAGGCACCATATGGTCCATAACTTGACTCTAAGCTACTACATTTGGAATATGGGCTCTCCCTTCTCTCATTCTTATCTCTAGACAAATTTTCTTCCTTTCAATTACCAATACTTGAACTTTCCCACTTGCATCTATTGCACCTTATCTGGTAGCCACGATGCTTACATGACATTCTTCCTTCAATTATTGTACAAGCATAACAACTACTTCTGTGACAGCATTGTCTACAAGTTTTGACTACATATGTTTGGTTTATCACACATACATGGCAATAATTAGTCATCTGAATTGTTAGAAGACAAAAAAAAATACTAGAGATGATAAGTATTTTGTAGCTTCAATTGCATTATTATAATATATTGATGTATCTCTTCTTTGAGCTCTTGTACAAGTAAATAATATAAGTTTCTACCAAGTGTAAATAAACCCAACCTTCTGTCATTCTGTAAATATTATTGTGATGTTATGGAGCAAAATTCAAGAATAATACATCGTGTAATACGTGTAGCCCTTTCCGTCATTCTGTCAATATTATTGTGACCTTATGGAGCAAAATCCAAGAATAAGACATGATGTAATATGTGTAACCCTTGCTTATTGGACATGATACATAAACTTATTGTGACACTTATGCATATCAACATCCATGCCTTATAATTACATTGTGATAGTGTAGTGAATTCGAAATAAACATGTGACATGTTTGGTAACTATTTATTTAATCATATGGTATCGAAAAATTATTAAAAATAGAAAAGGAACATGTTTAGTAGGTTGTGCACACAAAGTACATGTTTGGTAACTATTTATTTACTCACGTGGTATCCAAACTTTATTACAAATAGAAAAGGAACATGTTTAGTAGGTCGTGCACACAAATTACACCATAACTGAGAAAAACCTCCTTTGAGTATGTAGCATATATGTTCCATTAGACTATGATATATATTAGTGACATTTTTCTAGAGTCACTACAATACCACCTTGGGAAGTTCAAAGGGTCCCCCCATTAGCAAATACAAAACCAACACCACAATTTGGGAACCATGAAATCTCCTACAATAAGTTTTTCTTTACAAGGCATGTAAATAAGCATGATTAAATTTTACATCTTATTCCTTCACAGTTGTTTATTAGGTGTTTAAAGGAAGGATTAAAAACCTAGAAACCCTACATTCAATACAAATGTATCCATTTAAACATCAAAATAATATCTTCATATTTAAAATTAAAGTGCCTCTAATTAACCCAAGTGCCCTAATTATTGTCGAAAATTCATTGTGAAGGCTAATATGGGCATTTTAAGGTTTAGTGCCATACTATGGAAGTTTTCTCCCTTGGCTTACATTGTAAGCTTATATTAGTATGTGTTGGTTACAGTAGAAATTCATATTTGCATGTGATGTGTGGTTCTATTAGAGTACCTAAGATAAACTGGGTAAAGTCCTCTATCAATACTACCATGTGTAGTATACCTGCATTTTTTTATATGACTTTGGAAAGACACAATCCTTGATGGGGGAGATCTTGACCCAACTAGACCTTAGGTTGACTTAAGGTCCAAGGGTTCCCAACTAGGAAACAGCAACATTGTTCACTAACAGGAGAGCCTCATAGGCAAAATTGAAAAATTGGAGCACTTTTCTAGTTTGGAGTGATCTTCACAAGTAAAAATGGTAGTGGAGTCACTAGAGAAAACCTACTTTCGTCTTTCTTAGTAATAAAACCATTATGAGTATGATTCAATAATTCATAGTGTCATAGGGTTCAAGAACATTGATTTGATAATCAAAAGGGTTTGTTTTTTCCCCTGGGAAAAATCATAATTTTCTATTATAAAAGGAAAATTACATGTTGTAAATGTTGGTAGCATATGATGCATGTGTGTACATAGCCATCAAAATATATAGGTCTATACATAGTTACCCACTAAAGGTATGCCTTCAAATTTAGTAGATATTTATACAAAATTCAAAATGTTTTCTTTGCAAATTTATATATATATATATTAGTATCATAAAAACTGTGAAAATTGAGGCCTGTTAGCCCTCTGTTATATCTGGTCCTTGTAAGGCTTGTGATAATACTGGAAGAACTCTCCCTGCCTTTGTTCTTGGATAAACCATTGTCATCTGGGTTGATTTGCTGCCTCCTTGGAAAGCTGATCCACAACCTAGTTGTGCACCCTGTAAATGTGGAAACAGGTAATTTGTTCAAATTGTGATTTTAAAGGCAATGCATCATCCAAAATGTTCTTGAGACAATTTACATGACATGCAGTTGTGCAAGAGAACCAATTAATGATGATCTTAGAGTCCCAAATATATGAATATGTCTACAGTTATGTGCCAATGTAAAGTATAATAAATGTGAGAGCGAGATGAGCTCAGAGAAATTGTTTGTGCTAGCACCAAACCCCATGCAAATTAAAAAAGAGTGATTGTCTAATAAATGGAGAATAATACCCCACACCCCTGGTCTTGGGCAGATCCGTTGAAGTATATCCATGGATGGTCATGGTTGATGGCTTCAGGAGTTATGGTGCGAGAAGGTGGGGACTGTTCAAAATCTAGTATTTCATTGAAATTATTGATGATTCTAGTGATTACCAAAGGCCACCGAATTTGCAGATTGTTAAAGATGATGTTGTTTTGACTTAACCAATTATGACATCATATAATCAGGGGGAGATTGTAATTCTTCATGTTGGGGGAAGCTTTCCACCAGTCGTTCCGTGCCTCATTGATGTTTCACCCTTCCCAACGTTGAGGTATGTCCAAAGAGGAGAGGACTTGCTCCCAAAATGTGTCGTAAGGTTCTGCAAAACAGGAAGAGATGATCATTCGATTCCTCGTGCTATTGACGAATGACACACGAAGATGAACAAAAGTATAATCTCTTCATCAAGTTGATACTTGTAGGAGTTTTATTCATGATGATATCCCACATAAAGATTTGAGTTCGTTGGGGAGCCTTGGGTTTCCAAGTGCTCTCCACCACCCCTCCAGAAAAGGGGGCTTATGCGCAACATGTATAATTGGATATCCGATCTTGGGAGAGTATACTCGATGAGCTTTCAAGGCCCATATGAGAACATCATCGTTATTAAATATTCAGACACATGATTCAGATAACACATTTATGTACTTTCCCCAATCTTGTATGCACTGATCTTGAATGCATAGTGTAGTTGGAAATTTCTTAGCTTGTAGGAAAATAGTAGTGCTATGTTGATCTACTATTTGTGCAATTGTGGATACGTCCTTGCCATTTAGGAATGAAATAAGCTCTGGAGGAAGTCAATATAAGTTTCCACAAGCTATCCATGATTTAGATCCAATGCAGATTGTTGTTCCATTGTTAATTCACCAAGTGAGGCCATTCCTGATGCTAGGGAGAGTTTGTAATACAACCGTCAAGATGATAGAGATACCATGTTTTTTCCAAGATGGAAGGTGAACCCAATCCATGAGGTTATGCGGCCAAATGTATTTATTGATGACCACATCTTTCCACAGACTTTTGGGCTTTAGGAGTAGCCATCCCAATTTGGCACCCAATGCATGTGAAAATGTTGGAAGATATTTGAGTGCCCATCCTCCCAATTTCCTAGGCAATGAAATACAACTCCATATCACCCAAGTGAATGAATTCCCCTCCTTGTGTCATTTCCATAGAAATTTGGAGCATATTTTTTGTATTGTCAAAAGTATACCTTGAGGAATCCAAGCAAGGTACAACTAGTAAACCATAGTGGCTTCCAATACTGATTTGATAAGAACTAGCCTCCCAAGTTTGGATAATAATTGGTGGTTCCAACTAAGCAACCTTTTTTACACCCTAGTCATCAATCAAGTCTAGTCAGTTATTTCTTATCCATGGGAGTTTATGTGAAACGACAAATATATAAGTTCATCATCCAATTGAAAAATTTGGAAGGGAAACTCCTGATAAGCATGTATGGATTCCTGAGGAGAGCAAGCTGTGAAGGTGATGGTAGGCTTTGTTCTATTGGTTTCCATCCCAGTAGTTGTACAAAAATGTTGTATGATATCATAGAAAGTATTGAAATCTTGGATGCCACTAATGATAAAAATAACACATCATCAACGAAAAGAAGATGGGATAAAATACATTGATCAGTGATATTGGGCCCCAATAGTCGCCCAACTCTTCTTTCCTCTAGGATTAGCTTGCTTAGTCCTTCCATGAAAAGCAGGACAAGTAATGGGGATAGTGGACAACCATGACTGAGGCCCCTCTCAGCATGGAAGAAATTGGAGATTGATCCATTTATAAGTACACTAAAGGAGACAGGGGAAATGCAACACATAATCCATCGGATGAAAGGGATGGGGAATCCAAGGTGTGTGAGAAACATCCTAAGATAGAGATAGCTAACTTGATCAAAAGCCTTTGATAGATTGATTTTTGAGAATGGATCATTTTAGATGCTTCAATTTGATAGAAGGGAGAGCTTCCTGTGATGTGCCAATGGCGTCATGGATCTGTCGATTATGGATGAAAGAAAATTGTTCATATGAGATGTTGGCCGAGAGAATAGGATTGATACAGTTAGTAATGATTTTGGCTATAATTTTGTATAAGCAGTTGCAAAGGGATATGGGTTGGAAATCAATTAAGGATTGAGGGGAGTCCACCTTAGGGATGAGGGCAATGAAGGTGGAATTGATGACCTCATACATGTGCCCTGTAATCCTACATTCCTCAACAACCTTCAGTAGGTCCATGCCTAAAGTACCAAAAGAAGGTAGATAGAATTCTATAGACCATCCATCAGGGCCTAGACTTTTATCCTTCTTGAACCATTTCAGGGTGCTCTCTAATTCGTCCATAGATATAGGTTTAGTGGGATCTTCATATATGTCAGAGTCAACATACCAAGGGAAACGACCAGCAATACGAATGATTTCTATGAGCGAAATCCCAAGTGGAGCCTTGAAAAGCTGTTTAAAACTGAATTTCCCAAATTATCTAGTTGATGGAACGTTTGAGCACATTTTCCATGATCAGTAGACATTTTCCAAATGGTGTTACAAGCCCACCTTCCTTTGGAAAAATTGTGGAATAATTTAGTATCGTCATTCCCTACCTTTAGCCAGATGGCTCTGCTTCTAAGTCTCCAAGTCTCTTCTCGATCCTATAGAATATTGGACCTTTAGGCCTCTACCTCGGTGAGGGTAGATTTAGCTTCAACTGAGATGAATCCATGACCTTGGTCATCCATAAGATTAGCAAGCTAGTGTTCAATTGCACAAAGAGTCTGGTTGTCTCTAGATCATTTAGATTTGGCCCATTGAGTGGAGATATTTTTAAGTTCCATGAGTTTTCGACAAAATCCTTCAACTAGGTTCCGCCTTTTGGAACGAGGGTGGTCTCTCCAAAAATTGGTAACCAATTTGTGATATTTGGGGTCCTATAGCCAGGTCGAGTTGAACATGAAGGATGCTCTGGGCTTTAGGGAAGAACCAACTAGTTCCAAATAGATGGGGGAGTGATCAAAGACACCCCCAGATCCAACCCATTGAAGAAAATTGGAGAGGGTACCAAGAAAGTCCTCTTTGATGAGAAACCAATCCAATTGCCTATGCAAAGTAGCATCACCAATTCTCCTATTATGTCATGTCAGTTTCTTTTTGTTCACAGGGATCTCAATCAGATGACGTCGTTCTAGGAGATGTTCCATATATTATGAAGGGGATCTAGCTGTATATGATGTCCCAAACATTTCTTATAATGAATAGTGAAATTGAGGTCTCGACCCAAAGTTAGGTTATTAGAATTCATCAACGACAATTGCAATTGGTGATTCCAGAACTCTACCCTAATATGATATGATGCATAGACATTGATGATATGGAATTTCTCGCCCATCTCTGAGGAAAAGATATCCATTCCTAGGAATCCAGGTCCCCCCCATACAGAAATAGGGTTGATGGATCGAGTATTAATGCTCAATTCAATACCCGTGGATAATCCATTGACATCTAGGCATGAAAGCACAAGCCAGACATCATAGAGTGAAGAATCAAGGAAACCTACTCTTCCTTCCTGAGGGTTTCTTGTAAATAAATTATGTCAAATGGCTTTGTATCCAAGAGCCTCTTGAGGGATAGTTTTTTAGCAAGGCTAGAAAGCCCTCTAAAGTTCAGGGACAACCACTTCATGGATCATCTTGATTAAGGGTGTTCTTTCCTTTAATAACCCTATCAATTGTGGTCTATCCACCTAGGGCCACATCTACCCTCGCAAGAAGGATAGCTCTCAAAATCCTGAAGGATACCCTCAAGTGGGTTTAGTCTCAATAGAGAGGGAAGAGAGACCTTATCTAGATGGTTTAGGAGGGATGGATACCCGGGGTCAGAGGTTATATGGATGTGAAATTTGAGAAGTGGTGGAGGGCTTAAGTGAAGTTATGGAGTCAGCTCCAGTAACAAAGAGTGGGGTAGTGTAGAAGATATTAGAAGGATGATCGAGTAGGCATGTGAGAGGGAATGTGGACAAGATAGAAATGGATGCATATGAAACATGTAATTGTTGTGAAGTGCATATAAAAGAAACAGAAGAACAAAGAAAAGGAAGAGGACCCATGGAGTGAGTAGCCACTGCAGCATTCTAAGATCTCATCATGGACGGAGATGTGGGTTGTAGAGAGGCAAAACAGGTTGGTAGAGAAGTGTCCCCATACATACCCATCAGACTTGTAGAATGAGGAGGTTGCTCTTCCACCAGAGGATCTTTAGATTGTGGATTCTTAGTGCCTTTTTCTGATGAAGAAGTAATTGAAAAGAGAAGGGAGCACTCCTTATATAGCTTCCCTACCTCGTGACACCTTCTACACCTGAAGGGGACTCCCTCGTAGTCTAGGGTTTGTTTGCAAGTGAAATGATTCGAGTGCAAAGTAATATTTTCCTCCAACCCTTCTCTAGTGTCAACGTGAACCAGTATGCAGGCCATAGATTTGTTGTTAGAAGTTGCATATGACAGATCACGATCCAAATAGGTACCCAATGCATTTTTGATGCGAATAAATATGTCCTCTGTCCAAAAGTGCAGGGGTAGCGCTGGAAGATGAACCTAAATAAGACTAGCACCCAACTACTCCTATTCTAGATTGAAGAGGGGGCTCCATCGTTTTAGAACCATAGGGTCCATTTCGATATGCCAGTAGTGGGAGAGTACCCAATCTATGTATTCTTCTTGGTGGAAATTGAGGGCAAATAATCCTCAACATAGAATGGTGATCGACATAATTTCCTTGAGTTAAGTTCCCCAAATCTCGAAGGTCCAGAGGCGAAGCCTCTTAGCCGAATATGTTCTTTCCCTCACATGCCACACTAGAACCCTATTGGCGGTATCCACCACTTTTCCCATAATGATACCTTCCACAAATCTAAGATTGATGTCCTTGCTCAAGGTCTTGACACACTTACTCTTCTTAGCATTACTATTCCATGGAGCATCTAGATGGCCCCAAAAGGGGTCCCGATTGCCTTGTGAGACTTCCTGTAGTGAAGGGGAGGAGTTCCAAGCGTTAACTTCCAGAATATTGAAGCTGCTAGGGGGAATAGGAAGACTCCCCTGAAAAGAGGTAGGGTTAGGGTTGTTGTCCGGTGTCGAGTGATGGATAGAGGATATCCCAGATTGTGACAACCCTAAAGAAATGAGAATACGGGATGATGTAAGGTGAAGGGATGCCTCAGGAGAAATGGAATCAAAGGTAGCAGAGGGTGCAATGCAAGCGACAAGAAGGTTGAGCGTAGATGGAGAGAGTGGAGGGCAGTCAAACCTAGGAGATGCAATGGGGGGAGTAGAAGTTGGCAGGTAGGGCACTGATGGTCTAGAAAGCTCAATGACAGACAGTGGGCTTGTCTACAGGAGAAACGAATTTCAATGAGGACCAGAATCTGACACATAATGAGGAAGCATCCAAATCAGCTCGTTGGGATTTAGGTTGATGGAATAATCGACAACATCTAACTCCATTCTAACAACTACAGATAGAATCGGGGATGAAGGTAACAATTGTAGAACGGGTAGGGATCTAGCCCAAAAGCTATCACGATGAGCTCCTCACTGCAGGAAAATGACAAAAGCAACGATGGCGATAGCAAAACATTGGACTACCTATTATCCTAGTCCCTGTGATGCTTTAGTGCAGAGTGCCATCTTCCTCTAATACCGTAGTGGTGAATTCTTCATCATTAGATTTTATTTTCATGAAAAGGGTTTGTTGTTGTAAAAGGCTAATGATATAATCATGGGACAAAAAAATACTCCCTAAAATGACTCAGTTTTGATGCAGAAACTGAGAATGGAAACTAATTATATATATGTTTGACCTCCTAAAGTTCTGGAAGAAAAATATTGGTAGAGAAATGTGTGTTAATGTAAAAATATACCATTGGATCTTCTTGTTTAGCGTTCCTATGTCTAGATTCATAAGTGTTATTACTACTTAATTGTGAAACAATTTCGGTAACAGATGTTGTGAAGGGAACTGTTGAATGTATTTGCTTTTTTTACTTTATTTGAAAATTTTATTACAATTGCTTAGACAATCTCGGTGTATTTAATTGGGATGCATAAATAACGATATTCATTGTAATGGACATTTCTTTCATAATTATATAAATTTTGTAAACTTATTGCACTGATAAAAATATGTTAATTATCCTACTTTATAAACCAGTTGAAGCAAAGGAAAATTTTCTCGAGTGGTTTTAACATATTCTAGAAAGCAAGACAATGCCCAAAGTGAATGATACTCAAAATGATGTGACACTATCTACTTCAATAAAATTTGTTACACCCACAATTCCTAATATGGTCTTTAAATATAGATTATTTTTGAACCATGTTTTAGAGAGTGATAAAATAATTGTTTTCATACACTATTTCGAAAGAGTTAATGTGAATCTCAAACCAAAACATACAAATAGAAAACATGAAAATAATTACATCTACAATATTGTTATTTCCATAAACGAAAAACAGTAAACATGACACTCGATGCGATGACTAGATGTGATGATTGCATTTCAAATATCTCTCAACATTTTGATGGAAAGAATTCGTGAATAAGTAAATACAAAAAAGTCACATGCATTCTTCCATACCTATGCTTACAAATTTTGATTAGGATTTCGCTCAAGCTTTTTACAATCCCTTAATAAACACTAAATGTACATCAACACAGGAATTAGTGTGAAGGAATGTTTAGGATATGCTATATTTATTATATTTTGATTGCAATTATAATTAGCACATCCACCTAAAGTATCATTGGTGAGTGTTGATAGGTGGCAGATGCAGAAGATAAATCAGTTCCATTTGGAGAATGGATGGTGAAGTCTCTTCGTGTGGACCAAATCCAACTCCATTATACTTTTGGGCATGGATTTTCTCAACTGCTTGGTCAAGCTTGACCATGTAATTGCACTTCGGGACAACCATACAATGGCTGAAATAGTTAGCATTTCCTTCTTCCTCTTGTTGGAATAGTTGGCACTTTGGCTTAAGAACACATCTGTGGAAGGAGTTGTTGGATAATAGTTAGAAATCAGATGAATTCATTGTTGAAATGTGGGATTTCAAAAGGAAGACAATGATTTGATGTATACCACAGTCTAATCATGTGCGTTCCATCCAATTCCATGACAATTACACCTATCGCTATAAAAATACTTTGACTCCCTCCCATTCCATCATTCTCCTTTTTCTATGCAAGAAACCTTTGTTAATTTTACCATTATAAAATAAGCTAAAATAAAATTCTATGCTCCCGCCTTATGGCATTTCTTTGCAACATATGGTGCAATTGCTCGTTAACAAAATATCATATGAGAAAGTTTCATATGAAATGAGTTATGGTCTTTTCGACATTTGATATCGAAAAGCCATGGATCTGGCCCGTGGTATGGTATTGTAACATACCCTATTTATAGATTAACGAACTCCATAATAAAGTGGATCTAAATCTTCATGGATAAAAATCTTCTTCCATGCTTTTTGAAATGAATATATGTTTAGGTTATAATAATAATGATAATAATAATAATAATGTTAATTTCATAAAATTTGAAATGTTAGCAACGTTAGATGTATGATAAAGTAAATGTTTTGATCTTTATTGTGGATTGATAATTATTAACAGTTACTAGCCATTTAATTTATATAATTGTGCTACTATGTAAATTTCTATTCAAAATGTATTGTTTTTTTTAATATTGATAATTTAAATAAATTTTAAATATTTTAAACCTACTTTAGTATTAAAGGTTTTAAATATTTGGAAATACATTTTATAGTGAATTACTCTTGTGTTTACCTGTTTTTGTTAATCATATGGGGAGTGAAATAATTTATCATATTTTGGTTATTGGATTTGTGTGTTTGGTGTAGAGTTTTTCTTCTTGTTTTGCCTTGCTGTTTTTTTTGTTGTAGTAATTTTAGATATATTTTCTCATTTTTTTTTTTTTATACAATATTGAACAACTAAGAGTTTATCCTAGGAGACCATAACGAAAATTCATAGTTAAGGGTATGTATTCCTTAGACGAAACTATTGTCCAAACTTGCATCCTTGTATTTTCCAAACAGCTAGTACACATTTCAAGACATGGGAAAATGAGCAATTATTTTTGGTACCAATACATGTTATTAATTCAGGCTCATTCGAATGGCTGTTGGTAGTAGGACCGTCATCACAACAAGTGACATCAACACAAATATCACTAGCAATGGAACTTATTTATGGGTTTTCCTCTTAATAAATTTTCCTCTATCCCTAAACCTTAAATGGAGAAAGAACCTAGGAGTTTTGAAAATGTGGTAAGAAAGAAAAAATCAGATAGAAAACCTTCGTTGGATATTGATTTCATTAGAAAATATCATGTAATTGATATGAAATGTTATCCAAGAACATGGTGGAAACCTTAAACAAGGTTACCAATAATCCTAAGGAGTAATCCCACCAATTATAAGAAACATGGGAAATAATGATATAATCAATGAAGTGAAGAAACAATAATAGTGGAGAAAACAAAGACACAAATGGATTAAGACATTAGAGACCT